>KZ308498.1:628391-651693 GCA_000376725.2 Ladona fulva | reverse complement strand
TTGCCTTAACTTTCATCGATACAAAATTTGAAAGTAATTTATTAGTAAATTAATCGAAAGCGAACACCGAAGGGATCTGCGATCAATATTAAAAGTAATAAATGCATTCTTTCAGAAATGAGTTCGGATGCAGGTGATCCAAGTTCCTTCTGATGCACTGCTTATTACTCCTTAGCAACTTCTCTTAAAGAAAAACCAATCAACTCTAGAGTTAAATATTAAGCTAAGGGAGCATAATATGTTCTAAGCTAAGGGAACCGCTCGCGATGCTCCTACCATTTCTTTACACTGAACCCCCCCCCCCACATTTGCATCGAATATAACTCCCGTTATCTTTGACATGGTCTCCTTACAGTGTTGCAACAATTTCCACAGGAGGAGTTTTTAAGAGTATCCCGAATCTTATGTTACCCGCAATTTTTGAGTTTTTTTTGCCCATGACTGACAAACGTTTGGGCTTAAGAAATTTTTTCCTAAGTTCAATAATTACCAATTTAAGTAGCAAATTTCTGTAACTTTGCCACATTAAAAATTTCTTGATTCTAATATAGTAATGTGTACAAGGATATGTTAAGAAGTGCAAATTTGCAGCTTCAGGTTTTGATGAAGAAATCAAGGGCTACATGAATGATTTTTTACATAAAAAATGCACACAGCCATAAATCTTCAATTTCTATTAGAAAGAATAAATAAATAGATAATTGCAGGTGTTAGTAATTCATAAATTGGAATAATCATTTCAAATCCAGCACTATGAGTAAATTACACATTAATAACAGTGCAAATAAGTTTCATGACATCAAAGCTAGTCAGTTACTTGATTATTAAATGTAAATATCATACATAATGCATATAAGAGGAGCAGATACTGGAGACATAAGCACTGGATCTTGCAAGTGAATTATTCTGTAGCATAGGATATCTTAGATGTTAAATAATTTAAAGAACTAAGATTTATATTTGATCCTATTTTCTTGCATTTCTAGCATTATCATTATTATTAGAAAAATCCACAGCTGCAGAATTAATCATTTCCTGGGGAAGGAGTTTCTAGTTCTAACCCTGATTTAGTAAATTCAACAATTCTAACAGTTTCAAATAAATATATACAAAGCTATTTGTGTAAAGAAAAAACATAGGGCATCTAAAATTAAGTTATTTTTAGCTGTATCATATAAAATGTACAAACCTCTTCCATAAGAGCATTTTGCCAAACTCGAAAAAGCATTAAGTAGGTTTTGTCTCGTGCTCCAAAAGAGGTAAAGAAATGCCGTTCTCCTGATTCTGTACAAATCTGTATAGCATTAGGAATTACCAAAGCTGTTTTCTCCTTTGTTATTGACGTCACTTCTTTCCATCGTAAGGACACCTACAATAACAGAGAATCACTCATAAGTAATACATTATGATTGAACACTGTACATGGTTGTAGCCACTGATGGGATTAATAATTGAAATCCGATTCAAGAATTGGATATACTAGAACATTTTTGGGAATTGGAATTAGAAAATTTTTAAGAAGCTAATTCCAGATTCGAAAAATGATTCTTTGTTTTTTTGTTTAAAACTTTATCTTCCATTTCTAATAAGTTGTTTGCTAATAAACTAAAATTTTAATTTTTAAGAAAATAGGAGAGTAAAATTTTAACATAATAGGCATAATATGGTTTTGCTCTTCTGACTTTTTGAAGATCCTATCTATTATTCATTTATTTTACCTTTTTGGCGAGGTTAGGCCGATAAGCATCTCTTACTCCTAACCTCTATAGGTAAATATCCAAGATTAATTACATCTCAATCTTGTTAATAATTTTTATGCTTAATATATTCTAAAACTTTTCCATGAAACGCTTGATTTTGCCACTATTAAACAGTATAAAATCGATAAAAACTGTAAATTGATAATTAGCAAAAGTTTAATACAAAAATGTCGCTAAGCCCCAGTAATGTTAATTCCTGAGTTTTCTTCCATAACATCAAAATACAAAATTGTCTTACAACTGAAATATACTTCTGTAACACTGTGTAACACAAACTAACAATTAGGTGCAGATGATGACAAAGAAGTATTACTTTAAGTACTTAAGATCTCATTTCTGTAAGGGTTAATTTACATACAATCCAACATTCATCATGTATTAGTGATATATTTTTAATATCTTATCACATTCATCATAAAAAAAATTCAAAGCAGAACTTCAGACATATTAAAGTTCTTATAGAGTTTTACAACTAGAGACAAAACATGAATTACTTGGAGTTGAACAGGTAAATAACAGCAAGGCAACNAGAAGTAACAATAATTGTCTTAACTTTGCATACAAAATAAGATTTGAGTTCATGTCAAGCAAATGTTTGCATTTTCACATAAAACCTAAAACAAAATAAATCGACTTGTTGAATTAAGTCAATCATAACTTACATTAAAAGCACAATGAAAAACACTGATTACAAGCACATTCACAGCAGATAACACACTCAGATATCTGTTTAACCTTAGCCTGTGATTAAATGTACAATGTATATATATTGAAATATAGTGAATTTGTTAAGGTTTTATACTGAATGAAATTGTATTTCTTTACAACAATGTGCCTCCTACTTAATTTCTACTCACCTGTAAATTAAGGATAGGAAATATTAAAGTTACTTGTACTAATACAAATGTATTGTTAAATATTAGCTAACAGAACTATTTAAAGGAATAAGTTATAAGATAAAACAGTCTAATTGAAACCTTACCGATGTTTCCCATCTGAAGATGTTCGCATAAAAGCTGAGGTAGTTTTGTGATACATAGATTCTCCCATGAACAAGAATATCCTTCTGTAAAGCAGAAGAATAATCTGCCAATTGGCAGAGAATTACAATAAATTACATAGCCCCAATAGAAAATGCTTCAATAAAATTATTTAAGTAATTTTATGGCAAACTAGTTATATTAAAAAGGTGTTTATACAGTAAAGACACAATTTTGAAATAAGATAAAAAGCAGTGACACAGTGATGAAGTTAAACCATAGGGAGATAAGACTGTTTTTGCACTTCCATCAGATGTTTTAAGAGGTTAAAATGGTAAGAGCAGATAAGAAAGATAAAGATATAAAAGCTCATTTTTATCAAAACAGAGCATGAGAGTATAAGAAGAAAATATAGTCTGAATATTATCTTTCAGATCTACAGGAATGAAGTACCAGCCATTGAATATGTATCACATAATAAATGAAAGAGTTACTTTATGGATTATATTCACAAAAATAAAATCTACAAATTTACTGCAAGAGATCTTGCAAAAACTTCAACATTTTTCAGCAAAAATTTCTGTAGGTTAAGTTATACAGGTATGGCTATACACTCAGCTGTTGAATAAAAGATTTCTTTTGTTTTTACAACTTATTTAAAACTTTATTTATTTCTAGAAATCAACAAAAATGGAAATACATACATTTCCAAAGCTATCAATTATAAATCAAAAATCCTATTTTAAGTAACTAACAAGCAAAATAAATTAACCTTGATAATAAAAAAAAAAAACAAATTTGGATTTAATACAAGGTAGAATAAGATCCTTCATTGAGTTTTCAGTAGTTTGTCTATAATAAGTTTCAACATAAAGTGAGCAAAATTAGAAGATTAGTTAACAATACATAAAATTTAGTAAAATAACTGCTTTTTTAAATGATGAACTAGTGATATGTTCAATGTGAGAGTCCATCTGAAAACTCTGGGACAGATATTTGTATCCTATAAGGAACTTATCATGAATTATTTTTCATGAATGTCATTTCTATGATAACAGTGCCAGTTATGGAAACGCTATATAAAAGAGATCTAGTTGGTTAGAATACTTCTACTCTTAGAATGCAAAAAATTTCATTAATTGTCAATTACTTACTTATATACATTGTAGTTAAAGAATTTTTCTTCTAGAGAGAAAAGTTAACATACATAAATATACGAGTATACAGCATACTCATGATTATCTTACCGCTAATGAAAGGTAGAGGAAGTGCAAATAATCAGAAAACCTGAGTAATCCAAACTTTGTTTTATATTTTAGAAAATGAAAATACTTACGTATTTTCATTTTCTAAAAGTCTGGGTTAAAAAAATACTCAGGAAAATATCAACGGAGAGTAAAAATCAATCATAGATAACCTAACCAAATAATCTGCCCACAAATAATAGGAAGCTCATGGAATTGATGAAAACTTAGCAAAATATCAAAAAAGTTTGAACTCACCAACTATAAGCCTCTCTTCAGGAGGAAGATCCTTAAAGATTCTCTTAAAATCCTCACTTCTGGTTTTGTAAGTGGGGTACAGGGCATTATACCATGATGACTTTTTTGCTTTATCGAAGCTACCACTTCCACCCCCTTCCCCACCACTGCTGCCTTTACTGCTGCTTTTTTCTGGCCGTTCTGTCGAAGAATCCTTTTTTTCTTTGGAAGATGAAAGATACCAAGTATTACCACCAATTCCACTAAAGCTGCTACTGCCACCTGATGGGAAGTAACAAACACACAACCTAACAAAAACTATGAGCTTACTTCCCAAAAATATAAAATTAAAAAACAAGAAATTGAAAATGTAACAATTCTGTAAACATATCAATCTTTCCAGTCATAGAGGCAATAGTGGAAAAAAGCAATTCACTCAAACACAGATGTATCAATCACACTGCCTCTGCAAAAAGGAAACAGCAGGTGGTCACAAGTGTCTCCCATAGCAGCAAACCTGCCAAAATCAATATGTAATCTTTCATATTTTTGACCATGCTCTGTAGAGGAAAATAAAAGCTCTCTTGATGACATTTTTAGTTTATCAGCACATGAACATATCTTTTATTATGACCCATTCAACGCTTGGTCTACTTATAAATATAAAGATAAACTTTCTAAGTGCTTCACAGCCAAACAGCAATTCAAAAATAGATTACAACATTGATTATTGAGCTAATGTTTACTTTTACAGAAAATTAAACATCAATCAAATATAGATGAGGTATAATTTGTATTTTGCGGAATAACGCATACCTTCTTTATAATACCTTTATTTACATAAAGTCTACGATAACTTAAAACCAATGGATGGATAAGATACTAAAAATGGAGTTTATATACCTCCAGCTCCACCACTTCCACCCCCAATTAGTACTGATCCTTCCTGGTTTAATCGTACAAACGTAAGCCACCCATCACTACCACTTGGTGGATTGCTTGCTTCAGAGGAGCGCCCACTTGGATTTTCCTGCTTTTAAACAAAGAAATAGCACTGAAAATTTATCCATGTTAAAAATGAATACAAATAAATACACCTAATTGAGTTTGTTTGAGTTCTGAGGACATTCACTTCTTTCAAATAAAGAACATTACTCAAGCTTAAACAACCTTTATTAGTTTCTTAATGGTTATATATCTGAATCACTTATAAAATTAAAATTAAAAGTACTAAGTGAAATCTGGTGGAATTTCATTTTAAAAAACGAAGAAAAAAATCAAAGATTTACTATGACAATGATGTAGAATGGAATTCTTACAACATCCCAAGCCGAACTCTGAAATGAAATAATTCCTTGTATTCATTACTTCTACTCTGAATTTGAGGTAGATAAACAAGAAAAATAATGTCTGAGAAACATAAGCATGGGATATACCTTGCGAAACAGGAATATTTCTGAGGAAAGATGGGTAAGCTTTTCTTTCCCTTTCTTTTATTTTAATTGAGATTATACTATCTACTAAGTTTTTGGCATTAGAAGAGATTAATTCTACTACCAAAACTGGGTATATATATTTGTATTATATTGTCTAAAATTAAAATTACTGCTCCAAAGAAGAACAATGTCAGGAAAAGGGTCTCCAAATTAAAAAAAAAGAGTTAGCTGACTAAACTTCAGATTTAATTGTGCTAAAAATAATAAACACGTGTTAAGTCAATTCAGTCAATAATAGACAAAAAGGAAGGGAAATAAATCACATGGATTAAAATAATAATTCATTAATCTGAGGAAGAGATTGATTCACAGATAAAAAACAATCAGAAGAAACAAATTGATATGAACGAATACAGAGAGAATTCATGGAATACAACAATGATATACACTTAAATGATTACAAAGCATACAGTGAACAATTATTTAAAATGCCAGTTAAACACAATACTTTTGCAAGAGTTCAAGTAATCCCTCACGTTCAAATTGAAGCTTTCATATAGACTATTCCTTAAGTAGGATAACTTATTCCTTCCATTGAGAGGTAAACTTATCAACTATAAACAAACCTTATAACAAATAATTTGTTCACTTAGCTAATGAAGCATTGCTCATGATATCATCTTTAACCTATACTGATATTCTAAAGGTAAAAGCTAGCCCTAAGCTTGGCAAGGAGCCCAGGTTTTTTCTATATTTAACCTATGAATTCTCATCCCTCATTCTAGGATATGTATTTATAAGAACAATATATTTAATGAAACACAGCATAAGGGGTTATTGAAAATAAGTGATGCTCAATGCAATAAATGCATATAGAGCTACAATAAATACAAAATGAAATTGAATTTATGCAAATAGAATAAAAAGGTCAAATAGTCACCAATCAATTTTCAGTTAAATTTCAAGGAGCATATGGAAGATTTTTTTGGCAAATTTCATTACTTGGTCATTTCCTTTCTGCATTTATGACTTCCTGCTGAAATGCATTTTGAGTCTCTTACTACCACTATAAAGAGTTCAGTACTTTCTATTCTGCATTTCTGTTTAGACTTTACGAAGGTTAAAAATAAATAAGCCATTACTTAGCTATGGTAAGCTATTGTACTTCTAATGAATTTCAATTTTCATTAACTATGGTAGAATGCCAAAAAATAATTGTGAATAGGAAAAATCACTCAGAAATATTCCATTTACTTAAAATAATTTCAATCGACAAATTGAAATTTAAACCACGAATAAAAGAAAAATTTAAACAGACCTGCTGGGAACAGTCAAATCCCTGAGTTGTAAACAAGTTAGCGCTTTCCACTCTGTTCAAATTGCCTTCCTTCACTTGTGGTTCTACACTTCCTCCTCTAGAAGAATCTCTCTTGTGATGAGGTCGAGGGCTTGAATGAGGACTTGCAGATGATGAGGGACTTGATGAACTGAATGTAAGAATTACAAATCATAAATTATTTTGAAAAACTTCCAACCAGTTGTTGCTAATTTTTATGCATTTTTCTACTTGAAGGAAGAATTATTAAATGTTACACATAAGTATACATCCCATAGAAATATCAATTGCTTTACTAAGTCAAGTATAAATGAACTAGTTTTTAAGAGTGAAATGCAGTATTTTTGTCTATCTGCAGTATTGCAAAAAATGTTGGAAAGACTTTTTTTTACGACTTTTAGTGACACAATATACAAAAATTCTATAAATACGTAATTTGTTATTGAGAAGCAGAACAATTTGTTATTTTTTTTAGCAGTCTTACTGAGGCCCAGTTAGTGCCTATTGCACCAAATTATAAATCTGCCCATGTTGTAGTGTACACCAAGGAACTCCAGTTTACTCCCTTAAATTTGTTCTTCACTTATAAACATGAACAATTAAAGGTATATGTAGGTGATACCACCCATGCTATCAAAT
Source organism: Ladona fulva (assembly GCA_000376725.2). NCBI lineage: Eukaryota > Metazoa > Arthropoda > Insecta > Odonata > Libellulidae > Ladona > Ladona fulva. The sequence continues at coordinate 644,061 of KZ308498.1, read as the reverse complement.
TTCCAATAATGAATACTCTAACATCAATTGCAAATAAAGTAGGGCAAAATAAGATAATACAAGAACATCACATAACTAAATTTTAAGAAAACATTCACTATTTGATAATTTACAATTTTTGACAGAAAGAAAAATTTTTCTATCATACTCATTTAGTATTATGAACTTATTTCAAACTTAAATGAAACAAAATTGTTAGGGAAATAAGTTACTGAGGCTTTGTTAACTTACATCAAAATCAAAGTATCAAACTAAAACTATCTTGAAAAACTTAAGTTAATCTCCACCATTTCAATAAAGTAATATGATGATGAATTTTTATAATGAATCCACTTAGTCATTATCATTATCTTCTCACAAGTTACACATAAATTTAGGTGACAATAAATTTGAAAGTTAAAAGTTGAAAATAAATTTGCAAAAATCTTCTAGTAGAAGGTACAAAGAAACTGCATTTAGTAAAAGGGAATACTTGTCATCTTATAATGAAACATTTAAGGCAGTTGAAACTGGAAAAATATTCAGCATTTAAAGGGTTAAGTAACAAAAAGATTTTCTTAACATACATTACTTTATAAATACATATAACAATAGCTTTATATTTAAAAAAAGTTAATACATGAGGATGAATCGACTTATGAAATGTTGTCATTAGCTATAAGATGTATTCATTTTCTATTCTTTCTTACCGTGGTTCCAATGAGTGCATCCCTGGGTTGGGACTAGAGTGAGCTTGCAAGGAATTTTGAGCAATTGCTGTTGGGACACCTGATGGCAATGTCATAGCAGAGAAGGCAAGGGAGGGACTAATGCTACTTCCTATTACTTCATGGCTGGATATTAGAAGGTTTTCCACAGACTTCCTCCTAAAAGAAAATGAAAGAAATTATCAAACATGATTTGTAGTGCATATTCAAGAAAATTGTTTCAGTGAATGGAATTCTAACATATTGATAAAAGCTGCTTATGTGTTTCACATACTTGACAGCATAGAGAGTGACTTAAATAAATTACAATCATAAAAGAATGAAGATATATGTTCACCATTCTAGCAAATTAAAAATAAGGTAGATCAAACACTAGACAAAGTTTACAAAAAATGTTACACATATCACAGTGGACATAAAGAAGAGTTGGTTGAAAAGCTAAAAGGACAGAATTTCAGCAAAGGTTAAAAACAATTGTATGACTAAAACTTTGAATGGCAATGAAATCAATAAATTAAAATAATCCCATGAAAAGCAGACATGATAAATGTTTGACAGGACCAGAACTTGAACTAAAAACCTTCCATTTTCTGGACAGATGCTTTAATCAATTAAGACATTGAACTAGAACATTTTGACATGTTTTGGGTTTGGTGATGCCAGAATAGCTTAATTAATTAAAGTATCTGCTCAAAAAGAAAAGATTTCAGGTTCAAGCTTTGGTTCTGTAAGACTTTTTTCATGTCTGTTTTTTTTCTTAGTTGCATACCTTACATGCAAAGTCACCTTTACCTTTTTCCAAAGAAAAAGGTCTGAAAAATGCTACTCAAGATTAAGTGCACTGATATAACTTATGAAAATACTCTTGATATACAAACAGTGTCTACATAACGTAAGTGACAACATATTTGAGTGCACTTAACAACATTTACGTGTATTAAAATCAAACAACAAAAAAGTAAACTTAAAATATCTGGGAGACTCATCTTTAGTTATGAATTAATAGAAATCATGCAAAAAATTTAACCTGGTGAAAGCCATTTGTTAGAAAAACCCTAACTTACTATAAAATCTCCTAAATTGTAGAAACTGTTAAGAAATATTTGAAAAGGTGAACTAGAAAGAGTAGGTAGTTGTTTATATTACCATAAAATAATTTGCTTATGGAAGATTTTTTTGGCAAATTTCATTACTTGTGAAGATGTTCGCATAAAAGCTGAGGTAGTTTTGTGATACATAGATTCTCCCATGAACAAGAATATCCTTCTGTAAAGCAGAAGAATAATCTGCCAATTGGCAGAGAATTACAATAAATTACATAGCCCCAATAGAAAATGCTTCAATAAAATTATTTAAGTAATTTTATGGCAAACTAGTTATATTAAAAAGGTGTTTATACAGTAAAGACACAATTTTGAAATAAGATAAAAAGCAGTGACACAGTGATGAAGTTAAACCATAGGGAGATAAGACTGTTTTTGCACTTCCATCAGATGTTTTAAGAGGTTAAAATGGTAAGAGCAGATAAGAAAGATAAAGATATAAAAGCTCATTTTTATCAAAACAGAGCATGAGAGTATAAGAAGAAAATATAGTCTGAATATTATCTTTCAGATCTACAGGAATGAAGTACCAGCCATTGAATATGTATCACATAATAAATGAAAGAGTTACTTTATGGATTATATTCACAAAAATAAAATCTACAAATTTACTGCAAGAGATCTTGCAAAAACTTCAACATTTTTCAGCAAAAATTTCTGTAGGTTAAGTTATACANTCAGTTCCGAAACATAAAATACAAATGGATCTAGAAAAAGTCACCGAGGTAGTTATGCTAACAAGGAATATTTTGTGAGATTTAGTTCAAGGATTAGTCAAGCAGTAGTAGATAAATAAAGATAAAATTGTATCAAAAGATTACCAGAAAACTGCTAAGTGGTAAAAGATAATGATTAACAATGTCCTGAATTAGATCATGTCAATTTAAAATTAGATCATGTCAATACTAGTCATCCTTAAATGATGTCACACTCGAGAGGGGGTGTCTGTGACACTTGGTCACATATTGTGTGAAGCTCCATGGGATATTTTGTGACACATTTCAGAAATTCCAAAAAATACAGTTATACCTTGTCTAACGAGTGACACTGCTAACAAATGTTTTGGCTTATGAAGATTTTTTCAGTTTTTTTGTTGATTCGGCTAATAAGTGTTTTACTGTGTACGCACTAATATAAAACAGGAAACATGAACTGTTGGGCAATCCCAGCATCTTATCTTTTCCATCTATATATGTGGCAAAGAAATGAGCTGACTACTTCACATAGGGGACACTCATCGACCGAAATGGGTTAATTATATCCAGGAAACACAGAAAGGAGACACCTGATAACATAATCTCTTCACTAATGAATGTAATTCTGGGACAAATTATCTTCCCTAGTCAAGATATCTCTGTAACATGACATCACTTAAGGATTTACTTCTAATCAGTAATTTTAAATCATGAAATTCTCAGGGTAATTGATTAAATTCTTAGTTCATTTGCATTTTCTACTGAATCTTGCTTCAAGGTACTCATTTTACCCTAAAGCCAATATCATAAATATTAATAATAGTTTCTGATATTCATGAATGCAGATTCTGTTAGTAGACATACAATTCTGGAGAAATACATAACCAACACCTTCCCTTAATTTATACTCAACAAGCAAAATTGTGAAATAATAATTATCACCCAACTCAAGACTTGGCGGTACTACAAAAATTCCCTTTTTTAAAGAATTATAATTGTGCCAAGCAATTCCAGTCAAAACCTTTAAAATATCTGATTTCCTCTGGAAATGTCTTTAACTTTTTGAACTATTATGTGAGTAGTTCTTGACAGGGATTAATATGAAAGCCGTGTTTTCCTTCAACTAGCTTGCTGTAACTTCTGCCTCACTCCTCCAAGTAACAGTGAAGTAGGTAAAAGTGTATGAAATATTTTCTTTTACAGAAGGGAATCCTAAAAGACTGCTTGCTTATATGTAGCTATAAGCTTTTGAACTGCAACATACCTCTTCTTTGAGAAATATTTTCATCCAATTAGCTTATTAGCAATCATAAATAATAAGTAATCTCTGCAGTCAATGTTTCTTTTCTGTATGTTAAGACAGGCAGACCAAAGTGATTGTGAGGTCCTCCCTTCATGCACTTTGGTGCAGCAACGACATTATTTGTCCTCCCAAAAAGCACTTTATCTCAGTCATAATTTTTTGTCCATCTTCTCATCTGTGGTAATAAATTGTCTGAGATAAGCATACTTGTCATCAGTTCGTAGCTTTGGTACATTCATAGCAATCTTCTCGGTAAAGATATGAATGACACAGCTGAATTTGTGATGTCTTTCTTTTCAAACAAGCTCATTTGCTGGTAACTGGTTTGCTTTAAGTTTTTGATTCTTCTTTGAGGGTAGCAGGGATTGCTAGCAAAGAAAAGTCTGCCATCTGAAAGCTACAGTTGACACATGTACTTTTAGCTAGTTTCATTATTTTGTCATTTACTTCAACACATTCAGATCGATTTCTTTCAAAGAAAAACATAACGCCTTCAGCATGGCAAATGATTAGAGGGGAACTATGCAGTGATATTTTCCTAATTTTAGCTACTTCTTAAAGATCATGAAAGGATGACAGATGAATTAGTCCACATTTTTTAGAAGCTGCTGGTTTTCAATCATCAAGCAATATCCTTCATGAAATATTAAAAAATTTATGGCCTATTCTTCAGATGAGAAATTTTTGGCTTTGGCCAAAAAATTTGGCTTATCATTCTTGCCAGCAATTTGTAACTAACAAGCATTAGAACCAACTTTAAGCTTGAAAAATATGGAGAGATGTAATTTAAATATTTGCAAGAACATAAATGCACATAAATATAAACAAATACAAGCTGACTCATGTGCATGTAAAGATGTAGAGCAATAAACAATATCTTGCCTAAAACAGTTGCACTAATTAATGATTCCTACGTCAGTCAATAAATGAATATGAGATAATAGCTCGAATTCTCCGATTCCAAGTACACAGACGAATGATATAAAAACAAGCATACTGAACTGGCAAAATCTAGAAAGCGATGAAAATAAACAAACATACATGAATACACACAGAAAAATTAAAGATATAATAAGTACTTTATAGAATAGATAAAAATGTTAAAGCAAAGTTGTAGAAATCAACGCATCATGCAGAATACTTACATAAATACATAATTGTTACGATTGTTAGTAACATAGCGGATAGTAATTTCGTTTTCTCTTCTTTGTGACTTAAATACACTTCGACTATTCTAATATCAAGACCCATCAACAAGAGATTTAAAGAAGAGAAATTTAACTTTTAAGCATTTTCAAATTTTCCACCAACAGCAAAATGTGATTAGTGATTTACCTTTCCAATGACACTTCCGGCTCTTGATTAGACTCAGGATTTTCATGTTCCACACTACTTGCAAAATAAAAAAAACTGTTCAGTAAAATAAATTTCTAAATATGTGAAAACAAAAATTTTTTGCTAACTTTGATGAACGTGAGAAACAAAAATTTATGAAACTATCTAAATAAATGCGTGAGGATGCTTTCTTCGAATGACTAAAAGCAGAATTTATTACCATAAAGACTGAAAACGACGTGAGAATTGAATGTATGATAAACTCACATGAATGTGGCCGACGAACTCACTTCGCTGTTCATAATACGAAGAGATAGGACTCTTTATTTGTCCTTATAAATCAACTAAATGAATACTCAATGCCCATGATAAGATTATGTACATAACTGAATTGGATAATTACACAATTACTACGGCAAAGTCAATGCTATTTCACAATAACGCCATATTAATTGGCACAAGATAAATCCCACTCGTTCGGCTCTCCTGATTTAACGCTGCACAGTTCCATTATAAATAATTATTAGCGGAATGACTTAACAATAAACATTCTAATACTGACTTCACAACCAATTACAAAGATCTCGTTCTCTGATCAAATGTGTCAGAGGATAACAAAGCATGACAGAAGGAACTAGATTGAACAGCTGAAATATCTGTTATTCAACTTTTATTTTTAAACTCTCGATTTGACGCATATTCTTCCTCTGTCAAACAGAGGACTTAATTAGTAAGAATGAAGAAATTAGCATTTTCAGTTCAAATGAAACTGAATGTAATACATGTGAAATTTATAATGTTCCTGTTATCATTAATGGAAATAACAATTCCGAATTACATATATGAAAACGATGAAAATTGTCTTTCAAGAGTGGCCATGGTAGCGCTGTAAACTCTCTTGACAGCTTTAGACAAGTATTCTGTCTAATCAAATCTTTATTGCTTGAATCTCATGTTTAAGGTTCTGTCAAAGTGAAAACAGTTCATTACATCATTATAAAAAGTATGGCTGATTCATTTCAAGTCCTAACGAAATCGTATGTAAATGTCTCAATTAGTACGTCAGGAAATCCCTCTGGTCCCTTGGAGCGGCGATTTGATAAGGGAATTACAATTGAACAGTTAAAGGTAACTGATGATTGCTTTAGCCGGCTGCTATGTTTAATGATGGCTCTACATATTTGCAATTCTTTATAGGTTAAACTTGAATTATTAACTGGAGGTAAAAGTGACACCATGAAAGTGGAAATTTATTCTAAAGAAGATGCCTTAGTTTGTTCGTTAGAACCCAACTCAGCTCTGCTAGGTTCATTTCCTATTGACGATGGAATGAGGATGCACGTAAGTGAATTTATTGCCGCTGGCGGTATTGCTGGTAAAATCATTAATTACTGGAGAACGTCTTATTTTTAGGTCATAGACAAGTTCGATTTAAGAAAAGAATTCGAGGATACATCTAAAGTAGAGAAATTTGAACTCTCAGAAGAAGAGTATGCAAAAAGACAAGGTATTGTAAAATTGTGTTCTCGTTTTCTTAGCTATGTATGAGAAAGTGATTGAAGAAATTTTGGCAAGAGTTATAGTTATTGAATGTCACTTCAGTGATGTAATGAGTCAAATATCGTTGAAGTTAAAAGTCGATGAGTTTCATCACAGTTAACTTCATTTTGAGATAATATTAATTTGTAAGGACCTGATTCTTTAGATACGCTCAAGTCATACCTAGAGAAAAACAAAGTTGGGAAATACAACGAAGAAGAAATGAAATTAAGAGAGGAACAGAAGAAAAGGGAAGAGGAGGAAGAGAAGGCTTTAGGAGAATCGATTACTTCTGGCAGTAGGTGTGAGGTTAAGGTTCCTGGTCACCCAACAAGAAGAGGGACAGTCATGTACAGCGGTAAATTTAATTTTGGCTAATATATTAGTAACGAAAATAAAATTGATGCTAAGGCTTTTTATTTTCAAATGCTGTCTCTCAAGGCTTGTCAAAATAAATGACCCAATGTTTAATATATTCATTTCAAATCGCATGAATTACATTTGACTAAACTATTATAATTTTGACAGGAAAAGTAGAATTCAAGAGTGGTTGGTGGATTGGTGTTAAGTATGATGAGCCATTAGGTAAAAATAATGGAACGTAAGTAACTAGCAATTTTCTAATTCAGTGTATTGTATAGACTAAAAAATAAAAAAAACAATTTTCATGCTTTTATTAATAAATTGTATTATTTACAGGGTTGAGGGCAAGACTTACTTTGTTTGCCCCCCTAAATATGGAGGTTTTGTGAAGCCTTCTAGTGTCACCGTAGGTGATTTTCCAGAAGAAGATGACGAGTTGGATGAGATGTGAAAGGCTTCTGGCATATTTTTAATTGAAAGCTGAACATTTTTGGAACTTGAAGTTCCCATGTGTGCACATTCCACTAATTTCCTCTGCTTATTTAACATTATTTTTATGCTTCAGAGGCATTTAAATACACTATCTGCATATAATCATAAAAATTTTATTTTAATAAATTGTTCGTTTACAAAATTTGGTTGCACATAAATTCTTAGCTACTGTGATATACAGAGAGGTGTGTTGCTTATCATTGAAAGCATTGCATTTTCAGACATTGTAAACAATGTTTAATAAAGGAAGAATAGTTTATTCACTCTTCTTTTCAGACACATGTACGATTAAAGATGAAGTCTCTTAAACGTTATAAGCCGAATGAAAAGACATAATACACTGCACTTTCAACTGAACACAAAAGTCAGCTGATTTCCTCGGATCTGATGTATTTTAATACTTCCTCCTTTTGATGATTTCTGGTCGCCAGTGGATTGGATTTGTTTCCTCGGTCTGGAAAATTATTACAGAGATAAATAAATTATGTATGGCACTAGAAAATATGATAATGTATTGCGTAAGAGCACACATACCGCCGTTTCATCTTCCTTATATATTTTGATGGTCTTATCAGCCTCTGTTGTGATAAGACGACTGCTACTCTGGTCAAAAGTCATAGCAAAGATTCCACTTTCACTGTCCATAGAACCTGGTTGCACAGGAGCCTACAAAGGAGACACGACATAAAAAATTTTACTGAATTGATTTTCTTACATTAAAACTTACTGAATTGATTTTATTATTTACCCAAAGACTAACTTTGTAAAATATATTCTCAAGAATGACATCGTACAGAGGATGATATTTATAAAATTCATCATTTTGTAAGAAGTAAATTAAATTCTTTGTCCACTGTAAGGTTTGAACTGAAAACAGTACTTCACTGTAAAAATACATGAGAAAAATGAGATTTTCATTGAAGTTTTTAACATTAGACGGGAAAAATAGCAATGAAAAGATTCAAACAATCGCCTAGTAAAATTGTGATATTTTAGGGTCTTCAGAAATAGCAGAGGCAGGTTTTTCTGCATAACTATTTTGTTTTCAGTGGCTATTTGACAAAGGCACCAATTTTGGTTAAGAAATATCCTCAATGTCTTGTTATAAAAATGCTACTTTACAGTCAATTTGATTTTACTCTGCATAAAAATGCAGCTAAAATTTTTTTCTTAAACCTTTCCTTGAATATCACTGCTATAAGCAATGATCAAACACCTGTTGCTGTTTGAATACACAAAAGTCATAATCACAAGGGGTAAAGTATATATTTTTTGCAAAAAAGTGTAATGATAATTTAAAAAAAGAACCTGAAGTCTCTGGAAATTGTAACCAGTCTTCCAATCCCAGAGGTATAGTGTTCCGTTGTCACCACCTGAGACCAAAACTCCATCTTGATTAACTGCCAAGCAATTGACAATTGCATTGTGGCCAGGCAAATTCTGAACAAAACGCCCATCAGGACAGCGCCACTGCTTTAAGTTATCAGGAGATGCTGATGCAAACATGTACCTATAAAATGAAATAGTTGACGTTTTCAGCAATATAGCAAGAGAAATTGACATCTACGACAAATGTAAAGCAAACATAACTCACAGGTTTGGGTGAATAACAAGAGCTCGCACACTCTTTTTGTGATTTGTGAGTGTAGCTTTGGATTTACCAGCAGCAAGATCCCAAAGTCGAATTGTGCAATCATGGCTACCAGTAATTACCTAAATAAAGAAAAGAGAAATGGTTAAGAAGAAAGGAATATTTATTCCATCATTGTTAAGATAAAATAATGTGAAAATTTATAAAAAAATTTTTAAAACTCACTATCCATTGAACTTGTAAGAATTTATAAGTCAATAAGCGAAGGTAGTGTCCCAATAGATTGGAAGCTAGCTAATGTTACACCTGTTTACAAAATCAGACCAAAGGAAGACCCAGGAAATTATAGACCTATATCAACTTCCCTCTCTGGCAAAATAATGGAGCATATCATAGTTAGCTCACTCATGAAGTTCCTAGAAAATAATGGATTCCTCTGTAAGAACCTGCATGGCTTTCGAAAGGCCTGATCAAGCAAAACTCATGCTATTCGTTCATGACATTTTAAAATCTGCCGAGAGTAAAAAGCAGGTGGAAAAGACCTTTGACAGAGTTACACACGACAAATTAATTCGAAAATTAAAATTAGCGGGCATTAATAAGGAAGTAATTGACTGGGAAAAAGATTTTCTCCACGAGAGTAATACTTGATGGCATTAGTTTGAACAAAGTCAAAGTTACTTCAGGCGTACCTCAGGGCAGCGTAATTGGCCTCTTCTCTTTCTTATCAATGACTTGAGTGATGTGGATCGTGATATCCTATCAAATGATTTAGCCCACATTCATAGGTGGTGCAAAAAATTGCAATTAGAACTAAATATTAGTAAATGCTCTGCTGTTAATTTAATTTCTTGAAAAGAAAATAAATTTGCCTGAATTACTCATACAAAATTAACAGAATAAATTAAAATGTAGTAGAGTCAGTTGAATATCTCGGAATCACACTTGCAAATAACTTCAACTGGAGCACTCATATCCAAAAAATCTGCGGTAAAGCAACCAAAAAGCTCGGCTTCATAAAGCACATTGTAGGTAGATGCGATGCTATTTCACCTTGGTCAGGCCCCATCTTGAATATGAGGCAAGTATATGGGATCCGGCGGATGAAACGTACACCCACGAACTCTATAAAGTGCAGCTCAAGGCAATACGTTTTGTGAAAAAATGCTACAATAAAAAAGCTAGTTACGAAAATGCTCTCAGACGCAGGTTGGGAATCCTTCAAAGAAAGGAGATTAGAAGCTAGGCTGTGATTACTTGATAAATTTCGAGACAGTGCATTTGTGGATCAATATTATGTGACCCCCCTGCTATTTTGGCCAATCCAACAATGAGCGTAAAATAAGGGAAATAGATGCTAGGACAAGTTGTTTTAGGGACTCATTCTTTCCGTGAACGATATGTGATTATAACAAGATAAAGAAATAGCTCGAACATCCGGTGTTTACACCCCCTAGCACATGCCGAAAGGCAGCTTTTAGGGTATTGATGTGGAAGTAGATTTGTGAAAAAGATTTAGGTGCAGTGATGATCAGACACAGTTAAATTTGTTCTATAATTTTTGCACTATTTGTACCTATATACTTATGACAAGAGCTTAGAAAGGCATGATTCTCGCTTAATGCAATAAGTATATCAAAAAAAGAGTAGTATTCAATTTCAGTTATCGTAACTTACAATAAACACGATTGTTCATTTATTAGTGAACCTCAAGATAAAGCATCACATTTAGATAATTACAAATCTTTAAATTAAATTAATCAACAAACAATTTAATTCACCCGATGAAAATTATTAAGGAGTGATTTTGTGATGCATCATAGCTGGTGACTTTTAATCATGATCTCAATGTTCTCTTGCAGTTATAACAAGCACAAAGAATAAATCCATATTTCATGTTTTGCCAAATTCACCAAGGCTTTAAGGGTTATCTTTGAGGCTTTCTATCACGCAAAAGCTTGAAAAAGTTGAGAAAATGATGAATCAATCTAACACACCTTTATTAATGTGCATTGTAATTGAAAAACTTAACCTAATGAAGTTTGAAATGCACTGGGAATTGATATTAGAATAAGGAATAACAAGTGTGAAAAACAGCTACATGACTGGGACTCGAACCCAGGTCTCCCACTTTCTGGGCAGGTATAATGTTACTATTTTTCACGTGTTATTCCTTGGGATATAGCCACATGGCTCTTCCATGTTAGGTAATTTACTTTTCCTCAATCCTTGATATTTGAATATTTCACTGTGGTGTACCATAAGAGAGATTATTTTTTAGGAGTTTTATATCCAATCTGCTGAAATCAGTCAGATTTCTATCACCTAAATCGAATTAATGCACATAATGGTGAAATTTGCAAGAATTCCTAACAGACATTGAACAAACCTTCTATACATGACATTTGAATCTAAAACAATTTTTTGCCAGCTGAGTTGTCAACTGTTATCATTGAATAAAAAGAAAAATTTTAAAGTTACACCAACCTGTGGCTCACCACTTTGACACACAACGCTTGCAACTGTATTGGTGTGCCCTACAAGTGTATGCACATTAGCTTTGGTACGCATATCCCACACTCGAGCAGTAGCATCTCGACCAGCTGTTACTAAGACATCGATGCTTGGATGAAGGGCAAGAGCATACACTGCACTGAGATGGCCATGGTAGTGCCGTATTACCTTGAAAGATATATTTTAAAATCAATCAGCTACAATTTTAAAACATACACATACACACATATACAACACAATTTAAACAATGCTACACTCTCATGCAAAAGAAATTGTTAGCATTAACATGTTATATAGATTCCTAGAGCATCTGCATTTTATGTAAACTTTCCATCAATATCATAGACCAGTAAGTAAGAGAGAGAAGTTCAAACAGACAGATGTGCCACTCACTTTGTTATACTCCAAATCCCAACATTTCACTTGACGATCTTCACCGCAACTAAACAAATAAGGATGTCTTGTACTGACTGCAAGTCCTCTAACACTGCTAATGTGTCCAGTAAGAGATAATTTCAGCTTACCACTACCAAGATCCCAAATCTAGGTCATAAGAGATAAATAGTAAACATGATTCATCCTGGTAATAAGATTATCATGGAAAAGATTAACTGGTGACTTTTTCTCAATAGCTCTGTGGTTCCTTATGATAATGGAATTATTGACAAACAACTATTGTATATGATTGTAAGTTGGACTTTAAATACAAAATAAAGATCTGCAGTTGTCCAATTGGCTAAAGTAGTATTCTTAATTGGTTAAAATAGATGTTATCTTAGGTGTGAGTAAAACCTCAATGAATTATACACTATAACGGTGCATATATAGAAATAAATAATTATGAGATTCAACTTAATCCTCATATTTTATATAAAAGAGCATATTGAAAAAAAAACAAAACACAGAAAATTAAAGAAATTGGGGGCTGACTTACAAACAATATAAATGGTAGTTGAAATCCAAAGAAAAAGGTTGTCAACAAGGGTATAATTACTGAAATTGACTGCAGTTATATTACCTTTATGACTCTATCAGCTGAACCAGTTGCAAACCAATCATTTCCTGGTTCAACAGCCACACATCTGACCCAACCAAGATGACCAGAAATAACTCTGAAAAGCTTCCATGGAGGGTGCCATTTAGGACGTGGCATTGCTGGCGGGCGTCTGGGAACCAACCCTTGCTGACCTGTAAACATATCACATAGAATAAAAACAAGTTACTTTATGTAAATTAAAACCTTTTAGATATAAAAGTATCCCTTTGAAGAAGTAATGGTTCCTACCTCCAATTCTGGTGCCTTGAACAAGTTGTGTGGTTGTAGTTGTGGTAGGTATGGGCTGCTGCATCTGAGACTGATTCTGAGATATTTGTTGCAAAGGAGGAAGGGGTCCACCCTCCCCTGGTGGCAGCAGGTGAGCTTCAGGTGGAAATCCAACATTCCCCATTGTAGGATCTGTAAATTCATATGATATCACTCAAGAGCATGGAGAAATAGAATATGTAGATAGATAATTAAATAACCATAAGATTAAAAGATAAACTCATTTTTGCATTCTCATGGAAGTACAGACATGAAAAAAGAAAGATTCTCTGAGCCAGAACAAAAAAATAACACAACTATGAGATAGCTATGAATAAATGAATTCCCAATCACAATTATTTATATATTATACAGAAGTTCTATGTATATTATGGTGATGTAGTTCATGTAACCTCAAAATAGCATTGTATTCAATTTTTAAGTTGGCATGGATTAATCTGAACATATAAAAACTAATATGAATCTCTGCTGAAACTATATATTTTGGTATATGAATTAAACCACACTTGCTGGAAAACATTTTCATATCGTTGCTTAGCATTTTAGCTATAAAAAAAAGAGAATAAGTATTTACTACATAATCTTCCACAAAATTCTACAATAAGAATAATAAAAGAATCTTTAACGGCAAAACAAAAACATAATTTCATAACCATAAGCTATACAAATCTAAAAGCTATTCACAATTTTTTCAGTACCATGGTTCCCCATTCGCATAATATGGTACCTTACTACTCTTGGATCGCAGAGGCTTAAAGCTTGGATAACTTAATTAAGATTTTTGAAGCAACATCTATGAAATTCACATATTAACCTACCAGTCATAGCAGCCTGCATTCCTGGTGGCGCTGTGAGAGCTAACATTTTTTGCTGCTGCAGCTGTGGAGTTAAATGTTGCCCCGGATGATGTTCAATTGCCAAATGATGCATATGATTCATTCCTTGACGAAGAACGTTTCCCTGTTTCACAGCTTCCATTACAAGGCCATAAGTATCCCTTGTTTTCACGGCTTTCTTATTTTTTTCTCTAAAAGTAATATTTTAAAAGTGAATTACATAAAATGAAAAAGACAGAGGCAGATTCATCACTCATTATTATCGAAAAATTTAAATGAATTTTAATCACACTTCATTATGGTCAGTTGTTCATATACAATGATGAGCTTAGAACAGGGAAATATCTACCAATCAAAGTCTGTAAAATTGGTCTTAAAAGCAAATATTACTCTTCATATTCCAAGAGTATGTTGCTAAAAATGTATAAGTGCAGGGAGAAAATCGAATAATATCATAATCAGCCCCAGTATCTTACGCTTTTTCATCAACCGGAGGCAACATTCCTTGATCAGCAAGAAAGGTGTCATGAGTTCTCTTCAATGAACGAAACACTAGGGTGTGAACAGAATGGCGATGCACTTCCTATTATAACATAATTAAGGTTTTTAATCAGTGGAAACATGGCTTGAGAAGGGATATTAGCTCAAAAACTGATCTCAATCTATCCTCCAACAGACTTACCTCAGTCATTTTTACTGTATCCGCAGATATTTTCCTATTACGTTAGATAAAAATGTCAATCCCAAAATTCTTACAAGTTTCGCATACTCCTAATTTTGAAGTATTGAAGATAAAAACATAAACACATTAGACAACAATGTCAACATCAACTCACTGAGTTCCTGAGTTTCAATTTCGCGTGGTGATATTGTTAGTCAATTGTTTCGGAATATTTGAAAATTTTAAAAACTGGCGCTCTAGCGATGTTTAGCGCGCCGCTTTTATTCTTTTATAGTACATATAAGTTGTGGCATAAGTTACCTATAAAATGAATTGATAAGTAAGTCATTAACTTATGCATATTTGGAGAAATTTGTATTTTAAATTTTCGTCGTAGGAGAACATAGTGCCCTTTATTACTATCTATCTTAAACGCAGTTGATACAATACAAGGTTTATTTTTATATTTCTTCATACTCTTAACACGTTTAACGTATTTGAAATTAAAATTGAATTACATTCAATAGATAAAAGACTTAATATTCGTATTATTAATTTAATTTGTGTAATTTATGGCCCGACGTTCTACTTATAGAAAAGAATTCCAGTTACTTAACTCTTTGGCTACTTTATAGCGATATATTTTTCTGAATTTAGCGGCCTTTTAGCTTCTTTTTAATTAGCGAAATATCCAAAAACAAACTGGCAACTTTGATGAATAAGCATATACCGACTTATTTTTTAAGGTTTCTATATATTAAGGAGAATCAGAATTAAAATGAAATAGTAACACCTAGTATTTTTTCTCTCGTTTTATGTAGCAGTGATCAAAATTATGAAAACGTCGTTATTCTCCTCTCCATTCCTGGATAACGAGAAGAATAGGTGATGTAATCGCTGTAGCCGGAAAAGGAACAAGTTTCAGATTGAGTATCTGACGTGGATGCAAAAAAAATCGATTGAAAAAAAAGCTAACTTGGAGATCCAAAATTTACAAATTAAAATGGTTAACCAAATATATATAAAATGGTTAACCAAATGGTGAAATACTCTTTTCAATTAAACAATTGTTTGATTGAAAAGTGTTTTTATTAGTTTCAGTTTAAAAATCATTATGTATGTGAGCTATCAGTAAAAGTAGAAGTGATAATTCCGTAGAAATTGCATTTTAATATATGTTTATAATTTAATTTATAAAATATATATT
>KZ308498.1:584520-611817 GCA_000376725.2 Ladona fulva | reverse complement strand
TAGGTTGCGAAGTGTAGGGTGTTATTTCTTTTCTTCATGATGGACCTCTGTAATGCCACCACCTCCCGGACATCCGAATGGGTGGTGCTTTTACGTCCGGATAAATATCCATTATGATAAATCATGATAAATTTTAATCGCATCTGGAGGGTAAAAGACAGTGATTCTCCAGGCTGTCTCACTGCCGGTTGGTGAATGAATGAATGTCACTCTCACTTTTTGGCCGGAGATATTGTTGAAGTCTTCTTAGCATGGTTGAACCTGAGCTATCTATGTATATTTCTTTTGGGAGACCATTTTACTTGAAAATCAGAAAATTGTGCGAGTATTGATTTTGGAGTAGTTATCTGAACAGGAATTGAAGTAGATACTGTATACATACACATACATATATACTCACAGACACACAAATTGTTGAACTTTATGCATATCTAATTTGATCTTGTTAAGTTACTTGAACTTGGTAAGAAATTTGCTGTTTCATGACATTTATTATTTAATATTTTGTTTTAGTTAACATTATTTCTTATTGATGTCTCACACTGTTGACTTGTTATCATTATATTTTTAATTATTGGTTGTATAGCAGTTGTTTTATAACTTGTGCTAGAGTGATTTTCTCTAACTGATGACTTGTGACTGTAATTTGAAAGCAGTTTATTTAGGAATAAAAGGAAAATTGATTGAAAAAATTCTTTCTCTTTTGCAGTATCTTCACAAGAGATAGGATCTCTATGATGGAACAAAGCTTTAGTTTAGCTATGGTTAATGTAGCCTCTCATTTGGAAATTAATGAGGAAAGTGACTGAAAACTCAGAAAAAAGCAAGAGATGTGTTATATCTGAAGTATTGACATGATTGGGGATGGACTCTATAGCTAAAAGATATTTAGTAAATGAAAAGTTTGGAGATCTGGGCTCAGAAAAGTAAGCAAGAGAGGAAAAGGGCATAAAATATCAGAAATGAGACAGCACTGCAGAAAATTGAAGAAAGCATAAAACTGATGGCAATGATCTGACAGAGGAAAGCTATTTGGATACATTACCATACATAAAGTGAATTCATGTCCAATGCATTAATTAAAAGGGAGCTTTATGTGTGAATGCAATAGAGAGGAAAAGTTTGCAGCAGTTAGATAAGTTTCTAAAGAATTTAGGAATAACTGGTTGGTGGAAACGTTGGTGTTGAACAGAATGTACATAACAATGTTGAAGTCTCATAATATCTCTTTTACAGGGTTTAGCGGAGAAGATTCTCCTGATGGATATTATACAATTTTCTTGTGAAATTTATCAAAAGCACAATAAGAATAGAGGAGGCAAAGAAAAAACTAGAAGAAATAGATTATCATAGATTGCAAAAGAAAAATTAATTGAAGATGATACATGCTATCTGTAGAAAAGCTGTGAAGAAGGTAAACAATTGAGGGCCATCATGTACGGGTAGGAGGATAATTTCAATATAGGTTGATTCAGAGGATTACAAAGAGTTAAGATATAAGGGTATATGCAAAAGAGTAAAGATAGAACTGTAAAATAAACTGAGCTACATTTACAGAAAGATAAAGATCTACTGAAAATGTGGTTTTAAAACTTCTTACCTTATGTTACGCCTGTGATCAAGATTTGGAGTGTGCGTTGGTGTTGGCTCAAGGTCACTGAGGGGATAGCTTTCCGATTGTTCTAGTGGGGCATCATCTGAATCAATAAATCCTGAATTGTCAAAGCTAAGTTTTTGCTGGTGACTGATTAAACTTGAACCAGATTCATTTGTGATATTGGGAGCTGCATAAATGACTGTGGCATACTCCTGAAATGAAATTTTTGAAATTGCTAATGTTACCATTATCAGTATAGACATATAAAATTTACCATAATTAGTGATTATATTATAAGAAATTATTCAATAGTAATATCCATTATAAGTATGTCAACATCTTACAGAGATATCAGAAAATGCTGTAAATGTATTAAAATATCTAAATCAAGATTTCAAAAAGACAAAAATCCCAGCTTCTCCATTATTTGCCATTGAATAGTGATTATTGCATAACATATCAATACTTGATGATGAATCGCAAAGCATTCAGAGAGAAAGATGTTTTATTCATTATGCAATTTTTTATCCAAACTTCAATTGCATCCTACATACCTATCATTCTGTTATGACAGGGTATGAATAGACAGCTTTTTGTCAAAATCTGTTGAAATAATTTTCATTCAAACCACTCCATTCCACAGAAAATATTTAACTTAATGCCTGATATCAATCAGGAATAATATTTGGAACAGAATTTGCAGAGTATTGAATGAGATTTCCTAATATTTTTAATTACTACAGGTATGTTTTTGAAAGTTGTTAACTGGATTCTATAGGTAATTTTGAACATTGCAGTACTTTTGAATCGGAGCATTTTGGATGGGTTTTGTCAAATAGCATATCTGACAGTTAACTTAGACATAATCCTGATGGATGGGATGTTGGAACCCCAAATTCAGAAACCCTGCTCTAGATAAAACACAATGTCAAGGCTCCTAAGAGGTTTTTACCCAAGTTTTCTTTTGAAGAGACCATTACAGTGATGTAGGTAACAATATTTGTTTAATGGACCTAAAATGAGTTTCAGGAGAGCGTTTGGTGGGGATAGTTATTGCATGTGGTATAAAACAAGGTTTAGGGAAGTTATTCCACTTGTTTACACAGAGCTAAAGGTTCTCATTTTATACTCCCAGTATTGACTCCTGGTGTTGTAGAGTGATTCTTAGTATTCAAATTTCAAGATGAAAATTGTCATTTATTGTAATAGAATATTAGTTACTAACATTAGAAGAAACTATATCTTCTCTGATCCTTCTATCAAGCTACTAAATTTTCAAATACCAGAAAGGTTTTGTTAGCAATTTCAATGATGATGGGTAATTCAAGTCAGCATTACTCATTCAGCTTAATCTGTATTTAGTAATTATTACTATGATTGAGTGCAATGATGAAAGGAGATTATTATTGTGTTTAGTTTCCAACTTACAGGCGTTTCAGCTTGTGTATTGCGAAGATCATCAGTAGCTCCATAAAGTGGGTGCATTGTTCCATTAATAGGTGCAGTGATTGGTGGGTCACAAAGAATGGGTGATTGGGGAGCTGGAGGAGGAGGATGAGATGGTGGTGGAGGAGGTGCATGGTGATTAGGTATATACTGCATTCTGTGCTGCTGGGGTTGCATTAACTGAATGGAATTTGTCTGATTGCGTATGACATTGGGGATTGGGGGTAACACTGCAGTTCCTCGGTCAACAGCAAAGTGAGTTGCTGTTCCTCGTGGTGTCAGTGCAGCCCATAAAACCCTAATAGGATTAGCAAAAGAGATAATTATTTTCTATTATTTAGATATACTTTTATAAATAGAGGCTAATCATATTCATCAGTTCACTGCTATAGGAGGAAATCAAAGATTCTTGAAGAGAGTTGACCATTGAGACCATTGAACCTCAATTTAATTTACTTTTTCTTAACCAAAAGCAAAAAATGTTCACTCTTCTTTTGAATACAATGTTTAAAAAGAACCATGCTAAAAATCAATATTACTTTGAAAAAAATAGGGGAAACAATTCTATGTTTAAGATTATTTGATTGATCAGAAACAATTTAATCATCAAAAATTCTTTCTAGCAAGAATAATTATTTCAGGATTATAAACATTTATATGCATAAATATGAAGAGTCATAGAGACCACATTTGTTGCTCAGGGCAGAGTAACTTCTGCTAACCTGTGATAATCTATTACATCGTAAGCAATTACTTTAAAAAGAAATTTTATCAAAGAAAACTGAATTTCTTTGACTAATTTCTGCAGAAAATCAAAAAATGTTCACTGTTTACTATAGCAACCAAAGACCAATGGTTCTTCAAATTTTGAGTTTCTTCCACTAAGTCAAGTTTATCCTCATAATTGTTATATTTCAAGTAAATTTAAAATTAGAACCAATGATTTCCAATTATTTTATATTAAATGAGGCAAAAGTTAAATTATTCAGAGTAAAGAAAAGTTAATTGGACCTGTGTAAGGCAGAAGCCAAAGGGACAGAATAAACTTTCCTGCTTAAGTTGATTAATGTAAAGAAAATTTGTCTATTAAGAATTGTTAACTGGTGTTTGTTTCAAGAAATGGAAAGCAGAAGTAAATACGAAGACAAGGCCATGAATATGGTAAATTTGTTGAACTGCTATCAAATTGTCTCTGACTATACTTGCGGCCCACTTGTAGAATGTATTACAATTGTAAATGGTGAAAATATAAACTTGTAAATTATACAATGTAATATAAAGCAAGCTATCGTTAAATGCTTTAGTGAGCAAGAAAATTTTGTTCAGTCTTTCACAGGTTCTAATACTACTTGTTCATATACAAGGTTGAAGAAATATAGACATCCATTTGAGTTTTACAGGTTCTGCCTTATGGAGGGCCTTTCCTGTGAAAAACCTTGGGTGTATTAACAGTAATATTTAAGTATTAGCTGTAATATTATTAATGCTTCCAGTTTCAGTACGGTTAAACAGATTCTGCCTTAGGTTTCACTGTATACTAAGTAATGAATAAGAATTTTCAGTCTGAATCAGTTTAATATTGATTTGAGGATTACTTGTTCTATTTAAGAGAGGAAGAGTTTAACCTGTTAGATCCAGGGTGACCATTGGAATATAGCATAGTATCACAAGGTCCTGGTCCTCCAGTAGGTGCTCCCTGGTTGCAACTTCCAATCAGTCCACATCCTCCGCCATTAACAACACCAATGCTACCTCCACATATCATAACTTTAGCCTTTGAGCCAGTGGATGTTGAAGAAGATGTGGTGGATGAGGAGCCATCCATAGTAAGGGCTCCCTTTGAATGTCTATCACTAATATTTTCAGAGATGTGGAAAATTATAAGCAAGGGTCAAAATACAAATTATAAACTCAAAAAACGATGTTAAGCTAGAAGTGAGATACTATTTTGATTTGTTAGAACTCTATTTTATGGAGGCCAAGGCTCACATAGGGCTGTAGCGCCGAAGAGAAGAAGAAGAAGAACTCTATTTTAGAGGCCTTTTTTAAATTAAATAAACGATTATTTCATCAGCAGAATTTTTTTAAATATCAGAATGAAATATTAACAAACCTTTATTTAAGTCTCAGAAAGTGTAGCGGTTATTATGCTTCCACTTTTGTTTATAGGCTTATATGATGTTTTAAAATAAACCAGGAAAGGATTTAGTTGCACAATTTCAATGTGCAAAATTAACACCTTTACCTCAATCCTTAATATGTGAAATTTAGGAACCTCGAAGGATTCCTTATACTCGTAAAATCCAATCGATATTTCCATGGCACATTACAATATTTTTTGGCATATGGAACTCACTTTTTTCCAAAAATTTATCTTATATATTGTAATTGCATGTTGCACTCTATACTTCTAGTAGTATTTTAAAAAGGCTTCAACAGCTAAGGTCATTTACCACATAAGCCTCCACTGAGGGTCAAACCCGGAACCACTTTCATCAAAGTCAAATGCATAATTTTATTTTAGTATTTTAATTTAAATCTACTTTTTAAAAGCAATATAAATACTACTTATAAAACTACTTAATGATTTTGCATATTTAGTTATTTAAAATGAGTACCAAGGTTTCAACCCTTTTATATCGAATTTAATTTTTTTTACCAAAAGTTCTTTCTTAGAATGATGGTGTGTTTTATATGACAATGCATGGTATATGGCAATAAATACATGATTTTATATAACATACTTTCAATTTGATGACCTTAGAAGTGAAAATGATATTTGCTGTACTTACTCTCTGCATTTTAGAATAAGCAATGCTAATAAAGCTCCCACAAGCAGTATGCCAATGCAGGAGGAAATTAGCACAAGGAACCAAGTATCATCAATTACAGGACCTGAAAAATAGATAATTTGCTTGTGAATGTGAAAGAAAGAAGCTCTGATTCTGAGTTTAACTTTAACTATTCAATTTTGTGTATTCAGAGTTGTATTTCAATTATATTTGTGCCTTACCACTTATTTGTGATCAGTTATTTTGATTAGCACTTTCTTATTGTAAAATTGCACTAATTATCAAATTGTTCTTATTGTTTCCTCTATATTATCTACCAATTGTCATCACTTATCGTACATTAGCTTCTCTATGAAATAAAGTTATCCTTTCCTTCTATAGGTTCATAATTCCAAAAATACTGTAAACCATAACAAGCCAAGTGGAAAATGCATAAATCAATGTGAAAAATCAAGATCTAATCCTACATCCAAGATAATGGTTCTTGAATGAAGATAATCTAAGATATAGTTAAAAAGTCAATAGGTAAGCTTCCATTCATTAGATTGATCAAAGAAACTAATAAGTAGAAAATATAATTAGGTAAACTAAATCATCAGAATAAACTTCATCAAAAGATGATATATTTTTTGAATTACATGGTCAAATTGAAACATAGTGATTAACCTTTTTAAAAGAAACTATATCATGGATTCATTGGGTCAGGACATTTGGGATCTATTTTTATTTGGAAATGTTGGTCTCTTTGTCTGATTTTTAAAAACCAGCTGATATTTTAACGTAAAATAAATTTAAAGGAAGTTTATTAATTTACCTAACTTATGAGAAATAAACATAAATTATAATAATGGAGATGTTTCCAAAGAGCATTATTTGAATATCATGGAAGGAGAAGAGGTCAAGAAGTGTTAAGAGGTTACAAGAAGTGTTAAGAGTTGGAGCTGTCTCCATTATGAGTAGTTTTAGTATACACTTCTTTAAATGAATATGATGCAGAATTTGTTTGCCTCAGATAGAGCTACTTTTTCAAGGGACATAATGTGGAAAGGAATCTGCATGCTTTGTTTTTTCAACTGGACAGCCATTACTGAGATTTTTGGGAGAGGTGTGGATCTCTTGAGCAATAAAAAATTGTATGAGAATATTTGGAAGGATGAATCATTCAAATACTTTGTCCCTAGAGATTTAAATTAATTTCAGCATACAAAAGTTTTGGTTCATACACACCTATTTTTTTATAGTCTCCAAATTGATTCCTAAGAAAGTTTGGAAACATGATTATTTTATTTTTTAATTTTTATTTCACACATACGTTACAGTTGGATTACTAGTCCGGTGGTAACAAATCCCCATTCCTCTCAATACAAAAATACACTCAGACAAAATACAAATACCATAAGTTTACATGTTATTTCCCATCCAAATTATCCAAACATTAAAACAAATTTTAGTCTAAATAAAATTAATTATATTAGTGCTAATGTTTTACATCTGTTTCTGAATTCCTTTACAGTTTTTGGTAAGGGTTTAAATGCTTCTTCAAGCAACATATTCCATTCCTTTATTCCTCGATTGATGAAGGAGTATTTAGTAATGTCTGTTTTTTGCTTTCTCAATTTAAATTTTTGATCGTGATCTCCTTTCGCTTTGTAACTTAGTTTTTCTATTCTTCTTTTTAATTCCTTCCAAGCATCACCGCCTGTTCTAACCTGAAATAAGTCCACCAATCTGTTAACTTTCCTCCTCTTCTCTAATGTCTCCCAGCTGAGGATTTTGAGCATTTCACTTACGCTGTCCATCTTCTTGTGCCTACCCAATACATATCTGGCTGCTTTTCTTTGAGCTTTTTCAATTTTACTTGTATTTAATTTGTCGTGCGGATCCCAGACATTAGTTGCATACTCTAAAATCGGCCTCACTATTGTTTTGTACCCTAATTCCTTCGCCTCTTTACTGCTTCCCTTTAAATTTCTCATTACATAGTGGAGAGTTTTAAGAGCTTTCGACACAACTTTATTTACGTGTGGTCCCCAGTCCAAATTTTTCGTTAATGTGACCCCTAAGTATTTACATTCATCCACCCTTGGAATAATTTCTCCATGTAATTTATAACTAATCTGTCTTTTCCTTCTCTTGTTTGTGAAGGTTATATGTTTACTTTTCCTTGCGTTTATTTGCATTCCATTTGATTGAGCCCACTTCTCGATTAACTCTATATCTCGTTGAAGTACACTTGAATCATCCTCAGATTTTATTTCCCTATAAACTATGCAATCATCTGCGAACAGACGAATTCTGGACGAAATAATGCTTGGTAAATCATTTACATGAATTAAAAAAAGCAATGGTCCAATGACATTATAACTCTTTTCAGTTGGTTTTCTTAAACTGGAACGTCTAAACTCTGAAAATTTGAATATCAATTTAAAAAATCATTTCACTTGGTTTTTGACCAATACTTTGACAAAGCTATGCATTTTTGATCAATATTTTGACAAAGCTATGCATTTTTCAAACTTAAACAGTGAAGAGAAAGTCCTGGTTTTACTCAATCCTCTTCCACATTTGGATGATTCATTAAATTTTAATATAAATAATTAATATATTCTTTTTAACATTATACAATCTTAGATATGGTGTAAAGGCTCCCTGATTTCCCCTGTCATAGCACTTGATTAAATAGGTTTAATTTAATGATAAAATCCTTCAATTCCTTCTTAAATTACAGCTTCACACTGAATGGACAACATGAAAGCTTCGAAATGAAAATCTTTTAAATAAAACGAAGTTTTCTCCTACCTTGTCTAGGGAGCTCCACATATTCCACTCCACCTCCTCCAGAAGTCCAATCACACAGAAGGCTGCACTGGGACGTTTCATTCCCAAGTACAGAGGCTACAAGGTCCTCTATGTCATCTGTACTTTGACGTGGCCATCCAACTAATGCTTCACCAGTTTTATTGAGGGGTGATGGTGGTGTTGTGGGATTGTATGAGGATCGTTGCAGAAAGGATGGCAATGGTGGAGGTGGGATAGCTAGGATAAAGTCTGGTGGGGGACCTGCTGCTAACTCTCCACATTCTGTACAGAATGTTGAAGGACGAGATGGTGGAGTAAAAGATGGCGCCGAACCATTTGCAGCTCCAGGGAATAGAAGAATGCTATACCCTGCCATTGCCAACGTCGAGGTAATGTGCTGTTTAAGATAAAGAAAGGAGCTAAGTTATTATAGAAGCGGTTCAAATGTTTTATTGCAATATTTTCTTAAATTAATTTGAGTAAATCACTAATAGAGGCTAAAGTAGAAACAATTAACTACCAATACATTTCACTCTACTTAAATTACTATACTTAAATTTACGCAGTACTCTATTATTTAGCGATCTCTCACGATTCAGTAGGCTATAGCGTGAGATTTGCCGGAGGAGTTGGAATGTTAAAAAAACATTTCAGTAAAGCAAATACAAATCTTCGAGTGATTTTTATCTCTTTCGAAACAAATTTAATTATAAGGGAAGTTTCACAAGCCGTCGAGATCTCAAACATTATGCGCAAAAGACTGATCGTAATATCTCGGATATATCTTTACCAATTTGAGCAAAATCGTGAGTAAATCACCCTAGAAATGATTAAGTAGTTCAGTACTTGAATCAAGGCCGAAAAATATTTTCAAATTGATTGCATTTTGACCGTTCTTTCTCCCAATGAATAATTCAGTTTGAAGTTTCAATTTTTAGCATTTTATTTGCAGAATACTGAAGCGTGTAAGTTTTATGATTTAAAATTTTATAGCGTGACGTATCTTTTAGCTATTCTTGAGGACGGTCTGATTTGGGAAAGGATATTCAGTGAAATTACCTGGCGATTATGGAGCAGCTATTGATATGATCGCTTTTCGAAAAAAAGAAATTGCAGTTTTACGTTAGTAAAGAGCACTGTTCCTTTCTTATGCCTTTACGAGCGTGGGCATTTTGCGCTACCTGAAGTGGACAACGAAATGATTGAAACGTCTTGGATTTCGAAATATGCTTTTCAAGGAAATTTACCAAATAGGAACTACATATTTTTGAGCTATTAAAATTGAAAGAATTTAGTAGCGTCATTGTAAGTTTTCGGAAGCTTATAGACATTTTTGGTTATATCTCGGTCTTAATTATTTCACTTAAAATGACCGTATTTGAATGTTTTGTGATTTCAGCAGATGATTTGGTGCATATAGTTGTACCATTTTTGTGTCATAATTCATTCGTTCTTTGCAAAACAATGCAGTGGATTTTCGCTTCTTTATATGCAACTGAATAGTAGGTACACAACGCTTTTTAGTCAAATTTCATTCGCTGACTCTTCGAGATATGAGGATATTTTCCATCCACCATCGTTAAAATGAAATCTCATGAATAACTACTACATTCTTATTCTGCCTTAATATATATTAAAATATGTTTCGTTTACCCAAATCAGCGACTACGGTTAATTTCCATCCGAGTAAGAATGGTCGTGTTTTTTCCTCCATATGTTCGGCGAAAATTATCTACCGAGCTTAATCCCCGATTAGTCCTCCTGAGGACTTGAATTGGGAGATGTGAACAGGAGAAAAATAAATTATAACTATCAGCTTTTCAGAAAGATGTTTTTCGTTCTATTAGATATGCATTCCATTTGAGAGCTAAAATAAAGATAATATATTCAAATAAAGAATTTTACTTCGTCGATTTTAATTGTTACTTAAGGATTACTGAGTGTTTTTACCGCGCAATAAGGTTTACAAAAATTATATTTTCTTCAACGAAACATTTGATTTATAAATTAGAGAAAATTTGTTCGAGGAGAGAATCATTTCATTCTCTCCAGTAAACTCACAAAGTGGTATTTTTTAAGATAATCATTCATTCGACTAAAATTCACACTGTGAGAAGAAAGTAATCGGCAGTGACAAATGGGAGCAGTATTATTATGAGTTCTTGCGCAGTATTTTGCAAATAAAAACAGAATGAGAATCACGATACAATGGTTTAAGTTCAAATGCAAGAAAGAAAATGGTGATAAAGTCATCGTAATATCCTCAATCGACCATTAATATTTTATGGTCGCAGCAGAAACGACCTTCGAAATGGAGTATTGAATAAGAGAAATAGCAACTACTCGATAGAACTCAAAACTTTTTTATTCTATTTTAAGAACTCGTAAAACATGGACATTTTTGTGAGAATTTTCCAAAAACAAAAGTGCTTCTAGAGAGAAAAAAATGAACTTTCTTCTTGGGGGAGAGGAAAAACGTCGCCGAGAAAATTGGTGATAGAGAAGGCTGAGATAAGAGCGGCCCCTATAATTGAAGCAGAGTTCAAGGAAAATTTCGGTGACATTTGACAACCTGTAGTTCAGAGAGCATTCGCCCCAATCCATGTAGCATGGATGTAATTCTTGGACAGGACGGCATGGACGGGATTTCAGCCAAAATAAGGGCAAATGGACTTAATATTCTTACTAAAGATCACCCATAAGAAAATTTCCTGTATAGAATAAAATAATTATTCTTACCAAATATGGAGAGTCTATTAATAGACTATTATCGCGATAGTTCATCCTCAATTCTTTCTTTCATCAAAACACTTACCAAAAACTTTAAACAGTTCTTAACTTAGAATATGAACATGTTTCTTAAAATTAACAATATCGATGCTTAATATTATATTTAAAAGCTGTGTGTTCGGTATTTCAGGTCGTGAATGATTGCACTATATATTTTTATGTGAAAAAGATAGATCTTACAACGGATTTTCTTGCGACCCTCAATTATAAAATTTTGTAGGTATCGAAA
The DNA here is from genome assembly GCA_000376725.2 of Ladona fulva. NCBI lineage: Eukaryota > Metazoa > Arthropoda > Insecta > Odonata > Libellulidae > Ladona > Ladona fulva. The sequence goes on along the minus strand of KZ308498.1, from coordinate 600,164 downwards.
TGGGCCAGCTGTAAACATTTTCAATGGTACTCCACGTTCAGAAAAATCACCCTGTACAGACGTAAAGCTTGAAAAATGGTGTTGTCAATAAAGGCAATGGTAGTGTCTGAGTTTATAATATCATGGAGTATGCAAAAAAACCGAGACATCAGACAGAATACTTGCTTAAAACTTTAGTATCGATTAAGATATCTCTTAGTTTCTCTTGAAATATTGAAACTTTAAGCTTATACACAAGTTCCGTAGAGAAATAGTCGCTAGACGAAAGAGTAAGGCCATGTTGAAATTGAAGAAGGGAAAGCTATATTTCGAGCAGTGAGTTTTTGATGACATCCTATTATTTTCGGAGAATGAATGTTTTTTCCCAGATGAATATGAATTGCGAAGGAGAATCGAAAAGTCTTTGCCCGTATTTTTCCAACATAAATAGTACTTAAGCTGGCGAGTCAAAATCTAGGAATTCTTCCATGTACCTCTCATCTTTTTTATACATGACAGCAAGGCGGTATAGGCATGGTATGTATATTTCGGTTTCTCAATCACACTACTCTACGAATATTTTTAGTGGAAAATAAAAAGATTTTCGATACGCATTCGTATAATAAAGTTGTTGATAGGTTTTAATGCTAAAAAAATTGTCTTTTTTCTGACTGTACGTATTCTTTCACAAATTGAAGGATAATACGAATAAATACCTTTTGATTCGATATTAACTGTTTTATATCCTTATCCATTTGATTCAAATCTAAGTTTATCGTATCTTCTGGTCTAATTGAACACTTCTCACGGTGTTCGAGAAGATATTTCTGACAAGCAAGGAATTTTCTATTCACTGATAAGTATATATGTACGAGAGAAGAAACTTACGGTATGATGACTGAAATGGAGAAAATAAACTTTGGAATGTAACGAAATGAGCTCCTTTTATCGCTGAAGATATCATTCGCATGTCCTTTCTCTAAATGATGGAGTCATATTTTCTCTTTCTCTCCAATAAATTTACGTTTCAAATTTGGACCCTCCACGGCAATATAGAGGCAAAACGAAACGTGGAGGTGTTCACCTTTACGTGCGAAATTTCATTTAACATATTTGGATTAAATCTCCCGTTGGTAATGAAAATATTCTGTTAGTTGTAAATTATTAAAATATTGGAATTTCTGAAAGTTATGGATTCACATAAGGTTAGGGTTAGTTGACATTTTCATAGCTAAATTTTTAATTTGAAGGTATTTGTTTCTAAGACTGAATAGAAAAAAGTTTTCAAGGCTGAGGTAAAGGATTCTTTAACTGCTTCTTAAATTTAGATTGTGATTATTGGAGGAAATGATCAGTTTTATAGGAGAGAGATTAATGAAATAAATGAATTTGCATACATTAAACTTAAATCGGAATCTACAAATTATCTTTCAATATTAAGTTTATTAAATTTAAATATTTGATGCTGATTCTCGATTTTTACTCATTATTATATCAACACGAAGCGATTATGCATCATTCTCAATTGAAGCATCCTCTAAAATATAAGGAAATGGCTTTCCTTACATATGAAGATTCTGACGCGGTGTTTTCTTACTGAACCACGGATAAATGAAAGAACTGTCACTATACCAAAGTTGATGGCTACCATATCAGATAATTAATTAAAGATTTCAGATATGCCTGTGTTACTTGCTGGGATTCGGTTTAATTAGAGGTCGAATTCAACTAATTCGAGCAAAATCGATATCAGGTATTTATATCCTTCATGATTCATTGATCTGTTGTATGTGATGCTCGTATGTTCGGAACTTACAAAATAATCGCCATGTTAGCGTACGGATGAGGGATTCTATTGGCAACTGATATGGAAACCAATTTTCGACGTGCAACAAATATGATCGTTTCACTGCAATTCGTTTTATACCTCACAATTCTTAATCTATGTCAATAGCAACACGGGATCGTCATCCAACACAAACTCTTTTGTTGATGATAACGAGAGAGTTCTGGCATAACTTCACAGGGAGTTAATTCGCGGCGGAAATCAATCAAAAAATATTTTCAGGATGTATCCTCACGCAGGGATTGCTCTTTCATCGATGTGCCTCGCATCGATCGAAAAACACAGCGACAATTTGGAAATGATGGAAAATTGGGACGTGATTTATTCGTTGCATTTCATCAATAGATGAATGCGCAAGCAGTTTAGTTTCTAGTCAATACCTCCTTCGGCGCCAGTGGCTCTCATCGTCGTCGCATTCGGTGAAGCGAAATGAGCGGTCTTCCGAAAGATGTACTCACCTCAGACTTGGCCCTTCTTCCTTCTCCTTCCTTTGTGGGTTCCCTTCCTCTCTTACACGAACCAAAACCGCTTCCTTCCTCCAAGGTATTCGTCTCGGAGAGGACACCTTCTACCTTTGGCGGTCACACCCCATTGGACAAATCGGAAGGGGAAAAAAGAGGAAAATCGGCGTCGCCCGGAGTCGAGCAGTGGCTGCCGCGGTTCTTGCACCCAGTGGTGTGGGAAGTGAATCGTGGAAGGGGAAGAGCAAATCACAAGATGTCGGACTCTGGTTTCTCGGCGAATTTGTGTTTTGGGCATCCCCTTCGTACCCTCCCCTACGTCTCTTTCAGACTCCTGACTCATCCCCTGTACACCTTTCGGTATCATTTTGTCCCCCTTCCCTAAGATTTCCCTTCTCCCTTGCGCACCCTCGCAGCTCACACCCCCGCCGCGCGGTGGGGAAGGAATTGCCAACATGAGAGAATCTCATGGTGCTCGTCTGAGATTTTGGCGGGAAAAACGAAGTATTGCGAATGCATCCGCCTTTTGTTTTATGGATTTAAAGGCGAATTTTGGTTTCAAGTCAAATGAAAGCTGTTTTCGGCTCACTGAAAATGCCCTTACGAACATGTATGGAACACGTACAATTTATTTTTCACTTATGATAAAGTTTACATTTTCACATTCATAGGAAATATGTGATTATTATAAATTTTTTGTGTAAATTATAGTATCAGATAAGAAATTAATTGGCTGACGATTAGCAAAGAATAGGCATAGCCTCATCAATGTCATTGTAAATATCAGGATGGCACTTAAAATCTTATACCGAGTATTTGCAGATAATATCAAAAGGCAATTTATTATGAGCATTTCTAGATTATATTGGTGGTTAATTTTATTTATATATTGTTACCTGATTTACGCAATTTATTGCCTTTTTGAGGATGTTAATGTGGCATTAATTAGATGTCAGAATCCACTTACATATTTTTCTGTTGGAAATAAATTTAATCGTTTCGAGTTGGATGCTTTCGTTGTGAATGAAGCTTTCTGAAAATCTCTTATTATAAAAAATTCTGTGGTCATCGGAATGATTCTTCAGTATTTTAGCCATTTTCATAACATTTTATGCATTACATTTTTACTAACTCATCAAACTTTCGGGTAGATTTTGTTTTTTTCTTTTTGATAATTTGTCTATTTACATTGAAATGTTTATGGAAACTGTTCTGCAAAAATATATTTATCTACGCTTTCTATTATTTGCACAATTTATTATATAATAATTATTGGTATTATTATTTATATCATCATTGATATCATCTTATTTATATGCTCGCTGTACGTGGTGAAAACAAGGAACAAAGAAGGAATATTTTAAGCATGATTCGGATTCAGATGTCAGCCATCATTCTGGAAATGAATGCGAAAATACATGACGATGCATTTTTGAAAAATTTATTTTCTCGTAAAGTTGGAGATCCTGCAACTACCCCTCCACCGTAATCCTCGACTGGCGTCCTTGTTGATTACGCATGCCCCCGCAGTCACGCCCGTCTCTTTTATTGATCGGCGGCTGTCGTACCAACAGGATGAATAAAGGGGGGAAACAGATCATGGGGAGAGCTAGATTGGGGGATGCAAGTTAAGGTTGTAGGATGGGCTAGGAGATGGAGGGTGCTGTAGAAAAATATCCATTGTATGACTAGGGATGAAAATATCGAGGCGTGAAAGCTAGGAAAAACATAACGGATTATGCGAAAAGGCATTTGAATGTATGGAAAGAAATTCACTGCTCGACTCGTTAAGTTTATAACAGTGTATTCGCTGTGCAGGAAAATCAATTATTTACACCTCGCTAAATCCATTTCAGTGTGTTCTAAATAAGGTGGCTTAATAAAAAGGAACCAATTAGTCTTCGATAAAATAGAAAATATCCGGTTGAAATATGTTCTGCATATTTCGTGTTTATATAAATTTAATGACACGCCCGATTGGAATTGAGCGAAAAAAAAATTCAGTATGAAATATATTTATTATTTAACAAACTTATTTGAAATTAAATCACAGATCATGTCTGAAACTTATACATCTGTTGTAAAATATTTGAATAAGTAGTCATAGCGAAAGTTAACTCATTCTAAGATGAATGGCTTGAATAGAACAGAATGATGAATCAAGAAACAGGACGGAAATAATCGTGGGCATAAGATAGCCGTTCTGATAGAACATAAGGTAGGATTACTGATTTCGTTCAATCTTTCTATATATTTCTCTAATTTTACTCTATTTGAGAACTCATAATAACGAAAATCTCTATTTTTCCCCTAAGATGTCACAGTTTACAACATCATGTAAAATTTTCTTTTTTTCTTTAGTTGATAGTCCTTACATCAATTTTGTTTTAGAGCTAATACCTTTTAAATTTAATATTTCCTTTCCTTGCATGATCTGCATTCTGTGGAGTGTTTGATTTGTTATACTATGTAGTACTTATCAGATAATAATACTTGAGGAATAGTACTTGAGTGCATGCATGAAGGCAGTACAATGGTACCTCGACTTACAAACTTAATTCGTTCGAGTTCCTAAGTTGAAGTTTGTCTCGAACCCGTTTTCGATTATATATTCCGATTATTTTTTGTTCTTATCTTGAAATTAAGTTCATATTCAGAGGTCAAAATGGAATAAGAAAAAATTGTATGTAGAGAGTTCGTAAGTTGAGGTACAACTGTATATCAGTTAAACTTTTTAGAATTTCAACTAGAAATTTTATTCAAAAGCCAATGGGTATTGCGTATAGCAGTGGTAGTGTGTGTTGCTTGCGATTTTTTATTTCGACGGTCTAATTTTTTCCAAGAAATATTTTACCTTCCAGTGTAAAATCTAAATTTCGTAGGAGATAGAAACGAAGTTCGCGATTTTTAAGATTAGTATCCAATAATGCGTAGGTTATAGGGTTTTACGATTAAATAAGTATACGCAGGTGATTTAATTCTGATTGAGAAATTATCGCTGGGAAAGTTATCCACTTGAGTGCAGTAGACTGAGAAAGACTGCTTGCAGAGGAGTGTATGCGCCCGAATTAGTGCTAAAACGCGAGAGGTATGCACGTGGATTGAACGGAAGCTCAATCTTGCGAAGCTAAATCAAGGGCATTCATCTAGAACGATTTAGACGACAGAAATAGATTCTATGCTGGCTTCCAATCATTAAAACATGACCATTCGCACTTGCCATGTCGTGTAAAATATTTTCCTCAATTTTTTTGATTATTAAGACCTCGGAACCCAAGAGGTTTATGATTATTCTCCTGAGAAAACAATATCTTCGCAGATATGGGGGTCACGTATTGTACACCTCCCGGATTTATAATTATATAATTATATAGGATTATAGGATCCTATATAGGATTTTAATCTCTCGACAGAAGAAAATATCGAAGACAGTTTATCTATAATGTATTTTTTTCAAAGATTCCAAACTTTTTTCGAAAATAAAAAAACAATTTGAAAATTTTGAGGAAATACAAACAGATTTAAATAGTTACCTGCAGTTTGAAGTTATCGAGCGGATTAAAAACAATCCGAATCGTAAGCATTTAGTCTTGATAAAAAACGACGTTCATAACTCCAAAAAAATGCAATCCAACTCGCCTTAATCAAGAAATATATGTGGGAGAGACTTTATGGAATTTAAACTTTCTGAGATTCTTTATACCGTAGTATTTGGTAGCGCAACCTCCTACGGCGGAATGTGGCTCCGGTTCTATTCCCAGCACGGGAGTTTCTCAACAACTGCTAAAGTAGGAAGGCATTAGGAAGGGCGCTCGGGAATGAAAACTAAACCGAAACTTAGCATACAACAGTGTAGCTCTCGCGAAAGGTTAAAGCTTTGAATAGTGGACGAACTTAGGTTTGGAGTTCAGCCTCAATCAACCACTTTCAAAATCGCTCTCCTGAACATCACAGTTTCATAAATTTGCACGAAACATACATGAATAGGTAAAAGGTGACTTTTGAAAAAATGTAATCGATGAATCTATTTAATTGAAGTATTTAGACAGTTTTTTGAACATTCTTATCTCTGAATTCGAAAAATGCACACAATTTTGGGTATATTCTCTTAGATGTACATCACTTTATATTAGTAAAATTTCATATAAAAGCACCACGTGTGATTAATTTTTACTTTGAAAAGTCGTGTTCTATAGATTTCATTCGAAAACATTGTTGCTATTTGATTTCTCATTAACATTTAGTGTCATTATTTGCGAATTGAAGTATATAGATCAGTACAAAGGATCGCTGCAAAGTCAGCAGCCGAAACGTCGGTCCTGTACCGTGAAGTAACCTAGGTAGCAGTCTGTGAATTTTTAGCAATCTATTCACCGGGAAATCCTGGAAAAGTATATTTTAATGTTCGAGTTGAATTTTTCTGAAATCATTTTTTTTTGCACGAAGGAAAAATATTACTTCAAACGCTTCTTTATCCACTATTATTCTGGAATGTAGACAACAGCGAAAAATTATAGTATATTTTCCTGTAGCGGAAAAGTATTTCCTTGTCAAATATGAAAGCGAACGTTAGCAGAAGCCGTAAAAAGTATATATAGCTATTAAAAAGAGGTTATTATTCCGTGAATGACAACTTATAATTTGAGTAACTGAAGTAGAAAAAGATTTACTTAACTTTACAATCGTGGTTCTTCTGCTTGTTCGTTATTTGTAGGAAGATTTCATTCAGGTTAGTGAATAAGGTATTACTTTGTTATTCTTACTCTTGTAATTTTTATGCCGTAATATATTGAGAAATGGCGAATATTTCGTTTGCCTTTTGGGCGCAGTATAAAGATATATTTCATTTACTTTTATATCAGTCTTGTTTGTGGTTTTTACAGCAAGAAAGATACTTGGGTTTGAGCGATGTTGAATAACACCATTTTCCGTATTGAATCCTATTAAAAAGTTCTTATTGAATGCTTTGAGAAGTTCCTTATTGAATGCTATTAATAGTGTTACTTTATGGTCATCGTGCTGCATTTACATGTTTTTTTTTCGATTAACATTATTCTGGAGGCCTCCGGATAGCCAAGTGGGCAGCGCGTTCGCTTTCGGCGAAAGCGGTCCCGGGTTCGATTCCCAGTGGGGGACGCAATGGCGTCTGACATGATCTAAGAACGGAAAGTTCACCCTGAACAAATCCCATTGAGGGAGAAACGGGGAAGATAGAGGAGACCGATCAGATATGATAAAGCAATGTGTGCAATTGCAGTATCCTGGCAGGGTGAAAGAAGTAAAGCACACTACTTTACTTCTAATCTTGCCTGGTGGTTCTCATACCTCCTCCAGCTCCTACAGACTTAGAACTATCTGTTCAGAAGTCTTCTGATATTGCCATTGAATTGTGACATGAAAAATTCTGTTCATCATCAGTAATTTTTTTCTCCTTGGAAATTCGTTTCTTAAGCGGTGGAACTAGGGAAGTAAAAATTGAGAGAGTTTGTAAATTATTTAGGAAACTGAAATTGTATGTTAATTATGAGTTTTTGTTAAATGAGAAATGTTTACCTTTAATTTGGCAGCAATTTTATTAAATAAGCTACATTTTATTATTTATTAAACTTTAAGAAATAGGTGTACAGTTTTAGGATGTATCTTTAAATCATGAATATATTTTAAACAATACTTTTATCTTGATTCTATTTATCATGTAGTACTCAAGTAATTGTTTTTGGTCATTACAATCAGTCTTTATGTATATTCAAAAAATTAGTATCTCATAAACTGTGAGAAAATATATATATCAAGGGTCTAGGCTGAGTAATTTTATCACTTGAGGTGAATTGTCATACATCAGCTTTCATCTTACTCTTAAGTTATTTGCTTGACACAAATTGAAGTAGTTAAAAAAGGAATAATAAGTGTTTCTTTGAAATTCTTTTTTTTATGAATAAAACATCAAATGTCAAGAAAATGAAGACCTTAATGTTCTACTTGACACCCACTGCAAGATGTACTTGAGATTTATTTATAATTTATACATACCTCCCTAAGATATGCAGAAAATTAAGATTGCTTTCTGAGTTTCAATTTGGGAAATTTTCATCATAATTGGTGTTTATGAGTGAAAGACAAAAATATGATGAACATTTAGTCAATTTGAATATTTTTCCATTACATTCCTTTTAACAGGAAGATTACCTCATAATTTCCTTCAATATGATCTGTTTTTGAAAGTTTTGGGCCAGTTATTCCCCTAACTCATGCTTAAAAAGAAATGATGTCTTCATATGTGTACATCTTGCAAATGCTATTCAAAGATGCAAAAATCAGCAATAATTGGTAGATAACTCTCAATCTGCTTGCACATTTATTTTTGGTCAATGGATGAAAATATTTATGGGTCCGAACTTACATAGGTCATTTGGAATCACCAAGTCAGTAACTACCTTTTCCCTGTAAAAAAAGTTGATCAAAACTGTACTTAGAAATACTTTTTTCAATTTTGAGAGTTTATTTANTGGAAGGGTAGAAAGGGTTTGAAGGGAATCAATAGCATAATGTAGAGAAAGAATAGGGAGGAGTTTATGTTTAACTCTATAAAATATTTTATAAGTCTGAATTTTCTGTAACTAGATTTCTCATTTCTTGCTCATTCCTTTGTTTTGAATTTGCTCTGTGCTATTCACCTACAACTTTTTCTTCAAAAGCCTTTGTTTGAAAAATTTCTGCTAGTGGTTTTTGCAAAAGAAGTATTTACCTGCAAACGATTGGTGTTTTGCATTTTAACGTTTCCAGTTTTCATTTTCCAAATACATTTAAACCAGATTATAATGAAAATGTTTTATGTTGAAATGGAACCGAAATGAAATTCAGAGTTATGATGAGAGAAGAGAATTAACAGAGGTTTCACAAACATTTTCTGCCCATTATTACTTACCCTTCAAAGAAATCAACTTCCACAAACATATTACTGTTTTTATTCGTTTTTAAATTTTTTTCATTTTGAAAACTGCTTTACTTGCTCCAATACATTCTCCAGGCATAAAGATATAACATTCTGGAGAGTATTATTTCATAAAACTCAATTATCGCCATTAGTTAGGTATTTAATTACTTACATCATGTTCAATGTGGTACATTTTAGAATGGAATCATATTTTAGAAATGGGTGAGAGAGAAGAGCACATTTTTAGGCATACCCTCAACATACAACACATTGATTTTATTTATAATTTTCTCTTTTGTGATTCTTCCATAATTAAAGATCTACCTTTTATCGGGGCTCTTTTGTCAGGGTTTTTTTACGATGAAATAATCAGGCGTATTTGGAAGAGATGCAGACCAATCTGCAGCTTTTTTGTTGAATCCAAAAGACGAATTTGATAGGAAATCAGTTTATCTGCGATTGTTATTATCTTAAATAACGAGGTTTCACTATTAACGAAATTTAAAAAATCTAAATTGCAAAGGTATCAACTTTTGTTATAACTATCGCATTAGTTAAATACCCCTCATCAATAAATCTTTGTCTCGATTGAAAGTTTTGCTTGTTTTGATGACCTGGAATGGTGGGCCAAAAGATTAGAAAGTTGGCCCATGGAATTTTAGAGCACACGAACTTCAGAAAATATGAGAAATAGAACATACAATAGGTTAGAGTACCCGAAAGAACCAAGACTCACGAATCGATTTATATATATATATACAAAATGTACTAACATTTTATGTTCACACGGCATTAGCGACGAAAGGTGCCGGGTTAAAATTTTAAAATCAGTTACATGAAATTTATTTCTTTATTAACAAACATAGAAGAATTAAATGTTTTCCAGACTCGATTCGATACCATTCAATCAATTTCAATTAATCTGCAGTTCCAAATTTTGCTATTCGAGCCGATGCTTGTGTACATTGCCGGGTCCGCTATTTTTGTACTGAGCGCTCATTTCTCTATAAACGAATACATTCTGGAACACATTATTAACGGTGGCGTCGATTTTGCCCGAATACAGCTGTGTACCGCGGAGGAAACATGATACACTATACATTAGATCGTAAATTTGAAATCGGCTGCGTGTCATGTTTCGAGGTATTTACGAGGAAAACGGCGCCTGTGTGGAAATAATATTCCGGCGCCTCAAATTACTCTTAACTAAAAGGAAACCGGATAAAACTATCTCTTCAACATATTATTGTATCCTACATATATTGTAGATGTGTGTCTTTTGTACAGGTAAACCTTTTTTGAAATCGGAAGAAATAAAGAAGGTATAATTAAATGCGGAAATTTTGTGAGGGTGACCAGAAATGTACAATCAATAATTTAAATAATCATTGGAGATACTTCTTATACATTATCGGTTTTAAAATTAAAAAGACCTAAAAATTAGCAGTTAAAAACATATTAAATCCATTTTATGCGAAGGTTTTAGCGATTAGAGAATTAATTAATTACCACGGCGAGAGCCTCCCTGAAATGCATGTACAAACGCCGCAACCGCAGCGGTCCAAGTCGCTTAATTCAAAAACTCGCGCCTTTCTAACTAGTTCATGGGGGATTGGGAGGAATTCTTCTCTTGGCGCTGCTATCCACCTTTCAGCCTTCTTTCATTCCGCGGATGGCGTCTCTTTCGATTACGCATGCCCCCATAGTCACGCCCGTCTCCTTTATTGATCGGAGACCATCCTATCGCTCTCACAGGATGGAGGAGAATTGTGGGACGGTAGATGCACGGATTGGGCAATAGAAGGATTACGGGCAAGTCTTTGTTGAAGACGAAAGAAAGGGAACGAGGACTAAGCGAACCGCACGAAAAAAGTAGAGCTAAACCGCGGTGATAAAGGTCGAAGACCGAAACTACGGATGTATATGGGACAAAATCCCAGATGGAACAAAACGTTTGGCACAGCGGCTAATAAATATATTATGTGGAATTGGGGAATGAAAGGATGGTAATCCTCTGTTTAGGTTCTCCTGGATCTAACTCTGCGGCCTCGATCTTAAAAGCAGTCGTCTTTCATTTATATAGAGAAAATGTTACTGAGATTGTTATAAAAATTACCAAGTATGCCACTGGATCTGTGAAACTTATTATGTGAGACGTTTCAATTAATTATAAATTTCTCTTAAATAAAGTTTTTGGTTATTCATTTACACAGGTTGATTTGAATTACTAAGGAAGATGCTGTTCAGTGTGGAGGAATTCATGACTGTCTTACTACCTCAAAAGGATATTTAATTAACCTAAAAACATCTGGAAACTTCTTGAACATTACAAAATGTTGCTATATTTGACCATTCTATATGTTGATCTGCTATACAATACAAACTTCTTTGAGTTTCCTGTGAGTATCCTTTCTTTTCTTCTTATGCTGTATACTTTTTATCTAGAGAGTAATCTTATTTTACCCCTTAGCACATATATTTTCTCATTCTCTGTACATACATGAATGCTCAATTTTATTTGAGTGAACATGTTAAGTGATCAGTAGGACATTTCATTTTCCTCTGTATTTTGATCTGGTACATAATTCAGCACTTCCACTGAAATCGTCCATTTCATATTTTAATTTTTTGGAATAATTGCTAAAAGAGTATAATTTCAAAGGTAATGAAATACAAAATTTAGATAAAAAATACAAGAAATCTCAAGATTTACAGTTGTAATACAGTCCATTTTTATTCTCATGTCTTATTTAGTGGATAATGTACATTTTTTGCTATTTTTGATGATGTAATTAGATATTTAGACTAAATGATTGTTAATATTCATAGCAGCTCATTTAGATCGATATTTAATATTGTCTTATGTGTGAATCTGATTTAAGGCTGTATTGACATATTAAGGTGGACAGAGAAATGTGGGCTGGTGGAAATTTGGGTGGCTGTTTGCACCTAGTGGTGACATTGAATAACCATTTATGTTCTTAAGTTAGACATTTTGAGCCTCAATTCAAATATCTACTGTTGAGATTGGGGGCATATGCTTTCTATTTTTTGTAGATATAGGCAAATAAGTAAGGTAATTTACAGTCAGTTGTTAGTTAACATTGCTGTTCTTAGATATTCTTGTTTTATTTACTTAAATGAGGAAGCAAAGTTAATATTGTAATAATATTAGTTATTCCTTTTCATTGACATAATCTTCTGACTCCAAAGTTATCATCCTGAAGACTTCTCGACCTCTATTAGCTATCAAAAGATGGACAGAGATTTTGTTCTTGTTATTACACTTGAAGAATAATGAAGTCGAAAACTTTTACCTTTACCACAGATTTTGTTTTATTAGAGGTCCATGTTTTTCACCCTTTGGGTAATCATCAGTTAAAATTACATTTCAAAGTAGGAGTGTTTTACATTATTAGATATATGAAAGGAAGTATGCAAGGAAGGACTCAAAAGGTAGAAACCACGGTTGTCTAATACAACAGTTTCTGTGATAAGGGTAAAAGTTATCTAGTTCACTAATCTTCATGGTGGAGACCTACCACCAAGTTGAGGGCAAAATAAAAGATTATAGCATTTTAAGTTGCAGCACTGACTAAAAATTACACAAAATATTTTAATATTAAATCTCTGGCCATTTAATATCACTAATTAAGCTTTAGAATTTTAGGGAAATAATAGGTTTAATTTGGAAGGGTAGAAAGGGTTTGAAGGGAATCAATAGCATAATGTAGAGAAAGAATAGGGAGGAGTTTATGTTTAACTCTATAAAATATTTTATAAGTCTGAATTTTCTGTAACTAGATTTCTCATTTCTTGCTCATTCCTTTGTTTTGAATTTGCTCTGTGCTATTCACCTACAACTTTTTCTTCAAAAGCCTTTGTTTGAAAAATTTCTGCTAGTGGTTTTTGCAAAAGAAGTATTTACCTGCAAACGATTGGTGTTTTGCATTTTAACGTTTCCAGTTTTCATTTTCCAAATACATTTAAACCAGATTATAATGAAAATGTTTTATGTTGAAATGGAACCGAAATGAAATTCAGAGTTATGATGAGAGAAGAGAATTAACAGAGGTTTCACAAACATTTTCTGCCCATTATTACTTACCCTTCAAAGAAATCAACTTCCACAAACATATTACTGTTTTTATTCGTTTTTAAATTTTTTTCATTTTGAAAACTGCTTTACTTGCTCCAATACATTCTCCAGGCATAAAGATATAACATTCTGGAGAGTATTATTTCATAAAACTCAATTATCGCCATTAGTTAGGTATTTAATTACTTACATCATGTTCAATGTGGTACATTTTAGAATGGAATCATATTTTAGAAATGGGTGAGAGAGAAGAGCACATTTTTAGGCATACCCTCAACATACAACACATTGATTTTATTTATAATTTTCTCTTTTGTGATTCTTCCATAATTAAAGATCTACCTTTTATCGGGGCTCTTTTGTCAGGGTTTTTTTACGATGAAATAATCAGGCGTATTTGGAAGAGATGCAGACCAATCTGCAGCTTTTTTGTTGAATCCAAAAGACGAATTTGATAGGAAATCAGTTTATCTGCGATTGTTATTATCTTAAATAACGAGGTTTCACTATTAACGAAATTTAAAAAATCTAAATTGCAAAGGTATCAACTTTTGTTATAACTATCGCATTAGTTAAATACCCCTCATCAATAAATCTTTGTCTCGATTGAAAGTTTTGCTTGTTTTGATGACCTGGAATGGTGGGCCAAAAGATTAGAAAGTTGGCCCATGGAATTTTAGAGCACACGAACTTCAGAAAATATGAGAAATAGAACATACAATAGGTTAGAGTACCCGAAAGAACCAAGACTCACGAATCGATTTATATATATATATACAAAATGTACTAACATTTTATGTTCACACGGCATTAGCGACGAAAGGTGCCGGGTTAAAATTTTAAAATCAGTTACATGAAATTTATTTCTTTATTAACAAACATAGAAGAATTAAATGTTTTCCAGACTCGATTCGATACCATTCAATCAATTTCAATTAATCTGCAGTTCCAAATTTTGCTATTCGAGCCGATGCTTGTGTACATTGCCGGGTCCGCTATTTTTGTACTGAGCGCTCATTTCTCTATAAACGAATACATTCTGGAACACATTATTAACGGTGGCGTCGATTTTGCCCGAATACAGCTGTGTACCGCGGAGGAAACATGATACACTATACATTAGATCGTAAATTTGAAATCGGCTGCGTGTCATGTTTCGAGGTATTTACGAGGAAAACGGCGCCTGTGTGGAAATAATATTCCGGCGCCTCAAATTACTCTTAACTAAAAGGAAACCGGATAAAACTATCTCTTCAACATATTATTGTATCCTACATATATTGTAGATGTGTGTCTTTTGTACAGGTAAACCTTTTTTGAAATCGGAAGAAATAAAGAAGGTATAATTAAATGCGGAAATTTTGTGAGGGTGACCAGAAATGTACAATCAATAATTTAAATAATCATTGGAGATACTTCTTATACATTATCGGTTTTAAAATTAAAAAGACCTAAAAATTAGCAGTTAAAAACATATTAAATCCATTTTATGCGAAGGTTTTAGCGATTAGAGAATTAATTAATTACCACGGCGAGAGCCTCCCTGAAATGCATGTACAAACGCCGCAACCGCAGCGGTCCAAGTCGCTTAATTCAAAAACTCGCGCCTTTCTAACTAGTTCATGGGGGATTGGGAGTGATTGGGAGGAATTCTTCTCTTGGCGCTGCTATACACCTTTCAGCCTTCTTTCATTCCGCGGATGGCGTCTCTTTCGATTACGCATGCCCCCATAGTCACGCCCGTCTCCTTTATTGATCGGAGACCATCCTATCGCTCTCACAGGATGGAGGAGAATTGTGGGACGGTAGATGCACGGATTGGGCAATAGAAGGATTACGGGCAAGTCTTTGTTGAAGACGAAAGAAAGGGAACGAGGACTAAGCGAACCGCACGAAAAAAGTAGAGCTAAACCGCGGTGATAAAGGTCGAAGACCGAAACTACGGATGTATATGGGACAAAATCCCAGATGGAACAAAACGTTTGGCACAGCGGCTAATAAATATATTATGTGGAATTGGGGAATGAAAGGATGGCAATCCTCTGTTTAGGTTCTCCTGGATCTAACTCTGCGGCCTCGACCTTAAAAGCAGTCGTGTAGATCCCTGAAAAAAGTTTCCGCTTAGCTCAAATTCTTAAATAAATTCTCTCCCGCTGATTTCGTTTTAACTTTAACTGACGACATTGACATACCTTAGCGACCGGATGACGGATATTTCGTATAATTCATGCGTATATATAAGAAAAAACATGCTTCGTCAAATTTAAAAGTCATTTTCAAACAATCATTCTTATTTTTACTGCTATGATTTATAAAATGATTTTT
>KZ308498.1:558455-576205 GCA_000376725.2 Ladona fulva | reverse complement strand
GGAATCGAACCCGGGTCTCCCAATTGCCGGTCGGGTGCTCTGTCCGTTGAGCTATCCCGGCAGAACATTTCTCCAAGCCATTCGGGAGACTTTGTGGGCAAGGACTTTGCGATTTCGTCCACATGGTGGCATCGTTCATCATCGTTCCCGGTCCCGTCAGACTTTTTTCAAGTCCATTCTTCCTTGGGAATTTTCTCAGATTGTTTAAGGATATCTTTGTTAGCAAAAAGCAGACATATAAGCAGAAATATAATTCAGGAAGTATTTTGTCGGTGAGAGTCTAAAAAAATTTACAGGAGATGCATTCGGAAAAAAATTCTAGTTCGAAATGTAATTGAAATATGCAAAAATGGACATAGAATGAATTGGGCCTCTAGATGTATCTAAATATATTAGAGAATTATTTTCTCTCTTTGCGTGAAAATAATTCTCAAACAGCTTTTCTGAAAGCAATCGTTCAACTGCAATCCTTCTATCCTAATGAAAGGTTCATTAAAAATTATAAGTCGTATATTACGTCATTTTTGTGTCTTTTAGTGCATGGAATTAAATAAAGAACAAGCAAGCGGGAGATAGAAATAAAAAATTATATTCGATCATGGAATTGCTCGTTTTGATATTTAGATGATAATCATGGCCCCTTTCAATTTTTTCTAGGTTCATCCAATAGAAATTTCCTTAATTCCTCCGTAATTTTGATAAAATAAATAATTAGTTATAGACATAGATTTATAGATTATATGAGTTATAGATTTTTTCCACCTGGATTCAGAATATTCAGCTTACTATGGAAACCTTTCTCTTGTGTTTAAAATAACTTAGGATTTGCTTGGCGGGTCAGTACCTCCCACACAGTTCTGCGAAAGAAATAGTTTATCGACTGTGTTTATTTCTGTAGGCATAGTGACCTTGGCGTAAAGCAAGCTATTTCGCTTTTCATAAATTAGAGATTAAACTAAGGGTTAAAGCCAATTAGGTCATGGATTTTCCGGGAAGATTCTCTCGCTAAATGGAGGAACTCATCTTTCTGTTTTCGCGATGTTCCATAATGTTGTGGAATTCTTTCGTAAACATTTTTCAAACGTACTAAATTGAAGTAGACCGATTTCTATTTTAGAATTCGTTCCGATAAAAACCTAGAAAAAACCAAGGTTTATCAGCCGTTGATAGTTGATAGTATTTTTTTATTGAACGAGATTTCATTCTTCTATTTTCGGCTTTGAAAGTATAACTTGTCTGAAGTAAAAAAGACTGATGAATTATGTTGCTTCGACAGTTTAATACTCAAAATTTTTATACCATCTATGAAGCATATTCGAGTTCATATTTTTTCCTTAAGCCTAGATTTATATATTATATTGTGGTGATTTATAGTGGAATGGAATTCTCAAATAAAGGCATCAATATTTTTTGATAAAGGAAACAGCATTAGCAATTTCTGGACGAAAATTAATTTAGGTTCCAATTTAATAAAGATTTTCTAATAGAGTAAGGTGTAATTACTGTAATTACTTGCCATTTACCTAGGGGTAAATACCCTCTGTCTATACTGTGCATCGAGATTTTTCTTTCTTTCTTTTCTTCCACAATCTCTCATTTTTCCAAAAAAGAGAACATCGTTCAAAGCGCATACATGGTCAATTTCAATTCAAACTGTGAGAAATTGCACATTGTTAATTATGGAATAAATAAACTGTTATAATTTAATTTTTTACTGAATTTTCATCTTCTTCCTGGGGAATCTTCCAAAATTGGCGTAGCATTGATTACTTCGATTCCATATGAATTAGCGCATTCACTGTAATCTTTCTCCACACTTGAAAGCTGAGTTTCCTCATTTCGGCGAACGAGGAATTAACACAGTTTGAGGACAATTATGCCTTTTGGAGATGGAAGGCACGCGAGTTTTTGTGAGAGATTCTTAAATGCGCAATCTGGCCAACATGTTGATATCTGATCCATACGTACTTAGTTCATCCTGTGTATTATTCGA
Organism: Ladona fulva; assembly: GCA_000376725.2. Lineage (NCBI taxonomy): Eukaryota > Metazoa > Arthropoda > Insecta > Odonata > Libellulidae > Ladona > Ladona fulva. The sequence goes on along the minus strand of KZ308498.1, from coordinate 574,212 downwards.
TATTCGTCTGAATAACATTAAAATTACACAATTCAAATGTTTGTACTTATAGGAGCTTCCAAACAGCCAAGTGGGCAGCGCGTTAGTCTTCGGTGAGAGCGGTCCCGCCTTCAGCTCCCGATGGGAGTCCATACGTGCGAAATAATCTCAGATGTCGGATCACTTTTAAAAATACTACCACATCTACTTACACATATACCATATGTACTACTTATAAGAAGAAAGGTATTATATAACGCGTGGGAAAGGAAAAAGAAAATTTCGTTTTGCGACTTTTCTCTAGTATCTAATCGAGTTGGATCTTTCGTCATTGGTTTTTACACGAACAAAACAATCGGTAAGCCATTGTTAGGTATCATTTATCGTTTTAGATCGGTCACACTATCAATACAGGCGTCGCAGTAGATCACAGCCGAATACAAGTTGGTCATGTATTACATAGATCTTTGGTGACTATAATCGGCGGACTGCGGGGAACTGTTAATCGTTTTGAAGTTCCCTTCATTTTTAATGTTCTTGCATTTTTTGCTAAAGAAAATAATTTTGTCTCTTCTAAAATTTCTAGTATTCGCAGTAGCACCGGAAAATCCTAATTCGCCTTTTTCGACGAGAAAAGGATGTGAAAGAAAAGTTATACTTCAATATTCATATTGACTCCCTCTGCGTTATACGCCGATATTTCTGGCCATCTCATCCATCGATAGGGCTCTACTTAGGGATTCAGGCCTGATTGAAGGTATCCCTGACTTATAAAATCAACGTGTTTAGGCGTTACTTTGTGGAAGGGCATCACAGAATAGAATAAGAAAACTTTGTGATTCTTCCACAAGTGTGGAAGAATTACAAAGTGGAAGAACCAACTTGTGGAAGCATTACAAAGTTTTCCTATTCTACCCCTGACTTATAGCCGTATTTTTTGATTTTCATCTTTGACAGCACTCGTACTCATTAGCTAAAACTTCGCGGTAAATTTAACGACATATTTGTTGAGTTATTTGCATGAGTTCGAACGGAGGAAGAAAAAACCAAGCGTGGAATATAATACTTTTGTATCTTTCTGACGATGAACGATAATATATCCCACAAAATATCGCATGCATAATACGGAATTTTAAGAATATTTAGTTTCCCTCGAATATTTAGTGACACACCAATTGCCTACTAACCTAAGTTTAGTACAACCTAACTTGCTGCGGTGCATCAATTGGGAAGTCATTACTTAAAAAATGGATTCTCCAACAAGAGGCGGAACACGTGTATTACAGAGTGATTACAATTGTTTGTGATACATGCCGAAACAAGTAAATTAGTTTTTATATGCGACAAAAATTAAATTAAAAAATATGTTCGAAAACACCGGAAAGGAAATTNTTGGTTTGAATTACTAAGGAAGATGCTGTTCAGTGTGGAGGAATGCATGACTGTCTTACTACCTCAAAAGGATATTTAATTAACCTAAAAACATCTGGAAACTTCTTGAACATTACAAAATGTTGCTATATTTGACCATTCTATATGTTGATCTGCTATACAATACAAACTTCTTTGAGTTTCCTGTGAGTATCCTTTCTTTTCTTCTTATGCTGTATACTTTTTATCTAGAGAGTAATCTTATTTTACCCCTTAGCACATATATTTTCTCATTCTCTGTACATACATGAATGCTCAATTTTATTTGAGTGAACATGTTAAGTGATCAGTAGGACATTTCATTTTCCTCTGTATTTTGATCTGGTACATAATTCAGCACTTCCACTGAAATCGTCCATTTCATATTTTAATTTTTTGGAATAATTGCTAAAAGAGTATAATTTCAAAGGTAATGAAATACAAAATTTAGATAAAAAATACAAGAAATCTCAAGATTTACAGTTGTAATACAGTCCATTTTTATTCTCATGTCTTATTTAGTGGATGATGTACATTTTTTGCTATTTTTGATGATGTAATTAGATATTTAGACTAAATGATTGTTAATATTCATAGCAGCTCATTTAGATCGATATTTAATATTGTCTTATGTGTGAATCTGATTTAAGGCTGTATTGACATATTAAGGTGGACAGAGAAATGGGGGCTGGTGGAAATTTGGGTGGCTGTTTGCATCTAGTGGTGACATTGAATAACCATTTATGTTCTTAAGTTAGACATTTTGAGCCTCAATTCAAATATCTACTGTTGAGATTGGGGGCATATGCTTTCTATTTTTTGTAGATATAGGCAAATAAGTAAGGTAATTTACAGTCAGTTGTTAGTTAACATTGCTGTTCTTAGATATTCTTGTTTTATTTACTTAAATGAGGAAGCAAAGTTAATATTGTAATAATATTAGTTATTCCTTTTCATTGACATAATCTTCTGACTGCAAAGTTATCATCCTGAAGACTTCTCAACCTCTATTAGCTATCAAAAGATGGACAGAGATTTTGTTCTTGTTATTACACTTGAAGAATAATGAAGTCGAAAACTTTTACCTTTACCACAGATTTTGTTTTATTAGAGGTCCATGTTTTTCACCCTTTGGGTAATCATCAGTTAAAATTACATTTCAAAGTAGGAGTGTTTTACATTATTAGATATATGAAAGGAAGTATGCAAGGAAGGACTCAAAAGGTAGAAACCACGGTTGTCTAATACAACAGTTTCTGTGATAAGGGTAAAAGTTATCTAGTTCACTAATCTTCATGGTGGAGACCTACCACCAAGTTGAGGGCAAAATAAAAGATTATAGCATTTTAAGTTGCAGCACTGACTAAAAATTACACAAAATATTTTTCTAAATTCTCGCAACTTCGAAACGAAAGCGATGTTGCACGACCATGATAAGAATTCGTATTCAATTTCCCTTCTTTTGGTACTTATCTCGATTTCATGCGACTATTCCTTCTTATTTAATTTTGCAAAAGAAATAAAGTCTGTAACCGATGAAATTGAGCTTTACATGTATTTCTCATGGAACTCAGCAAAGTTATCGAATAAAAAGATAACAGTACAATCTTCCGGGTCTCAGGGAACACGCATGCGAAGTTTGACGCAAATCGGACAAACGGTGTGGACACCAATCTCAGACAAACAAAGAAACAAACAAACAAAACCACAGAATTTCTGCTTTATATAAAAATAGATGAGGTGCGTTTAATGAATGTTTCAAAGGGGGAATACATCGAGTTAACTAAATGATACGTTGCAGTATTCATTCACCAAATCTGTATTCATAGAAGTAAACACCGGAATATGTTCCTCTTATATCGATAAGGCATCGAAACCTTCTTTTCAAAGAGTTTATCTCGGACGAAATAGGTTGACAAACACGTTCTAGAAGTAGCATGAACATTTATGAGCTGAGATGCTCTCAGAATATATCGTCGATTCTCCGGAGAGCGACTTGTTTTCATCATTTTCGTTTATAGAGAGTCTTAGAGCGATTTGAAACCAGTCGATGGAAACCTCTTGAGAAAGGAGAAGAGCGAGGAAAAGATTGAGGCGAGTTTATAAATCTATTTCGTACCGTATCTCATATCGGACTGGATTCTTTTTTTGTCCCACTACAATCCCCTACGGCTCAAAATCGTCTCAATGGGTTTTCTTGAATATCTCTTTCATTGTCTCAGCCCTTCTCCTCCCATTTTGTGCCTCTCTCAGTGGGCAACCCGTAGCAGACAAATCGCACACTTCCTATCTCCCCTCGGGATACGCTGCTGCAGAGATTGGGCTATTCATGAACTCGTTTGCATAATATTGCTGGAAATGGGGAAAATACGCCGACGGTCGCTCTTAGGAATGTTCTGAAGGCGAATCGGTCGTTACGGCGTTCGCAAAAGGTTACATTAGCGCAAGTGAGCCAATTATTGGAACCACGATGCAATTCAGGATGATACGAGATCATAATTCAATTCATGCGTCATTACCAGAGTTTGTGTGCGATTTGGAAGAGAATGAATAGCTGATTCATTATGAAAATTTAGCGCGTAGAAGGTCTATAGTTTTAAAAAATCAAATCAAATCAACCATACAAAATTTGACCTTTAATAAAAATATACGAGCGCGTTTACGTGCGATTTTATTTTTAAAAATTTCGCATCAAGTCTCTATTACTTATTTTATAAATTCGACCCAGGAAATAAACGGAAGAGGTAAAGCCGTGCGTAATAGGAACCGAACCCTATTCTTCCACCTACAGATGCTCAAAAAGAGAATGATCGGCTATAGTTCAATTGACATAGTGTCCGCCTGGAAAATGGTGGATCTGGGTAATGGATCCCGTCGCCATTTACTACTCCAGATCCGTGGTTTTACTATTCTTGTTTTGTCAGGCGCACTTCTTTGGGTGCACAGTTATCATCTTAAATCCCTTCGATCATCGATTGACTTCTTTCTCTCTCCAAAGGATATTTCTCGATTTATCGTGCAATCGTAATGTATATTAGTCCTCTGACTAGTGATACGAATTGAATTTAATTTCAGAATTAGAAGATAAGTTCAGCGAGAAATACGCAAATTAGTTTTCCAGAACCCTGGGAAGATAAATTAGAAGTAAATCATTGAAAATAAAATTTTGAAAAATAAAAACGCATTAGAAATCGTGGATGCAATTAAGCAGTTAGAAATATGAAAAAATTGGAATCCATGAATTACGCAAATTTGTGGTAGACTAATTTCATACCAATGTATCGTAGATTTTGTAGAAGAAATCTAGTTCTTTTCAATTCAACAAGATTTCAATTCCCAAGGAGAAACGGACATGATAAAAGAACGACGGAACCGGGACTCGAACCCTGGTCTTCCAATTGCCGGTCGGTTGCCATTGAGCTATTCCACCAGAACATTTCTCCATGCCGTTTGGGAGACTTTGTAGGTATAGGGCGCGTGAGTTCGTCTGACTCAGCGGCATCGTTCACAGCCATGGCCTCGCAGAGAAACCGACCATACAAAGTGATTCAAGGAGAATCCCCATGTAAGGATAACAAACAATGAAAAGTGTTTCGGTGATACATAAAAAGTCTCCAATACATGGAATAGCTCAATGGATACAGCAACCGACCGGCAATTGGGAGACCCGGGTTTGAGTCCAGGTTCCGTCAGACTTTTATCACCCCCGTTTCTCCTGGGGAATTTTCCTAGGTGCACGCCTTATCGTGCCAAATCACCAAAACCCTTTTCCTTGTTTAAGATTTCAATTCTTGTATTTATGCGAGCGTATATTTTGTGCTCTTTTTTTATCATTTTGTTAATTTAAGTTCGTGCTCCCTCATTTCATGTGTTAAATACAAAAATACAAGAGGAGGATTTTATTTCTCTACAGAATTACAGGTGAAGAATGGTTTAACATAAGACTTAATTTCCAAAGATGAAAATTAAGCCCGTAACAAGCTTTCCTGTTACATTCTTCGAATTAGTAATCTTATTTTTAGGTTGATTTTGATATGATTTTTAAATTTTTCGTACAAAAACTCTCCTAAAATCGTCGATTGTACAATTTAATCCCGAAAAAATTTCGAGAAGAAGTTGGAAAAATTAATATTAAAATTTAATAGATAAAAATGTAATAATCCAATTTGAAAAGTTGATCTTAACAGATTCTGACGTACAGACTACCTGATGGAACTGGAATGGAAATGGAACCGAAAGCTCCAAATCCCCAATCTCCTTGCCCATTTTCCTTTTCCTTTTAATAACCATGTTTTCCATATTCAGCCGCCTCTCCACGGTTCCATTACGTCCCTACATGTTCTTTTGAATTCAATGAATTATCTCCAGAGAGGAATGCAGTAGACTGGGTGGGGGCGGTGAGTTTCTGCGAGATTTGACAGAAATGGCGGCTGTGATGGACCGTAAATTGAGTGCCGCTTCCCGAAAGACTCTTCTCCGCGAGTACGATATGCTAAAAAAATCAGCTTAAAGTTTCGAGAGCTCGCGTTTTTTCGAAGGATAATCTCAAGTATCTCTTAACGAATGGCAAACAAGTTGTTACGTCGATGATTGAGATATTTAAAACTTGAGCAAGCGAACGTTTCTTTTAATGGGATGAAAGCTATCGGAAGTAAATGCATCGCCGAGGTTTTCCGTAATGAATCGGAAAGTGCGATCAGTTTAAAACTTTAAGAGTAGAGCGGAATCAATTTGGCTCATTTAAAGTTTTCCTTCTTTCTCCAGACTTAATGGTTTCTCATCTATCATTTCCGTATCCTATAATAACGAATTTGATTAAACTCCGTTCTCTATAATTGATGCTAATTTCAAGGGTTAACAAAAATTGGCTTTTGAAATTTGAATTCAAGACGACAAGAATTCCGGAAAACCTCCGTTTCTTTAGAAACTGGCTCCAGACATTTCTATTGCTGTAATATGGTTTTGAGTCACAAAACTGCTGGAATTCTGTCATTAAAACTTTTTCAAACCTGGATGTCGTCGTAACGAAATCTCCCTACAGGCAACGTTCAGCATGATACAAGGATCAGAAATTTGAAAGAATAATCGATTCATATTGAAGGTGAAATTAAGAAGATATTTAAACCTCATTTCGCTACCAAAATCAGAAATCATGAGCATGAAACAATTTTTAAGTAACTCTCGTTCCACTAGCTACCGCTAGATGAAGGAAAATGTATGCTTGAAAAATTGATAAAGAGAACGACGCGTTTGAAGCTGCTGGATCTGTGACGCCCAAAGAACAAAATTCGTCGTCTTAACTTAACTGGGGCACTAAGATGATAGCAAAATTCTTTCAAACACACACTGTGTTTAGGAAACCTTTCTAGTTCATAAGCGTTAGATCGCTGCAATCTAAGGATAATGTTAGTTAGTAAAACATTACGAGTCACTCCGAAACGCTGCACTAACTAGGAACTAATTCCCTTCTAAATTAGCATAACGTGAGCGAATGACATAATCTTCTAGTGCGGAAGCGAACATCGAGTCAAACATTATCACCTGGAAAGGAAGTTTAAAATCGATTCATTTTAGTTATAAGCGTGAACGAAAACTGAAAAAAAAAAAAATGGTTAGGATGGGTGTGACTGAAGGTATTTTTTCTCTCTTTACTTCAGATGTCATCGGAAGAGAATAACGCCCTTCCCTGAGAGCTCCGCTTACGAGGGTTCGATAGAGATCGCCGAGCTGCTGCCTCGCTCCCGACCTCGAGTGAAACATTGGCTCCATTGCCTAAGGGAAAAGCAATCTCGGGATGCAAAGTGAAACAGCTGAGGTTTGAATGCTTAATGCCGCTTTGCTTCCAAACCAAATCCTCTTACTCTACGCCGCCTCCTCTGCTGGTTGAGAGGGATTATACCGTCTGCAATTCCTATGTTCTTCATCACTTGCAGCATTTCTTACCAAAACGAGGGAAATATTTCGAAAAGCAGATTTTTGGAAATAAATTAGTTCAATTATGATTATCTAGGAAGGAAGTTGATTACTCCTGACGATTTTTACTGAGATAAAAACTACTGAGATGTTGGATTAAACAATTGGCTACGGAATTTATCTCTAACAAATTTTTCGTGTATCTGTAGATGGCACCAACCTACTACATCATATGTACCCTGCATGCTGTCTAATAGCGTGTAGCAAAGAAAATTATTCTAGAAACGACTAGACCTATCACTTATTTCTCTGATTTTTCTTTCAGTATCTTATCGTTTACAGATTATGTTATAATATATGAATATAAAATGCTATGTTGAGAGGGAAAAACCTCAATCAGGAAGATTGAAATTACTTCTTCAAATTATGAACATTTTGTAACTGAGACATCACTTCCAAAATTTGCCTAAGATTGGTCTCCTAGCTAAACCGAAATTATGCCTCGTAAAACTTTGAATGGCTTTCTTTCACTGCTTGCGATTAGTGAAAGCTGCGTAAAGAAGGTGTTCATCATCTGAACCATCATCATTACCATTTTTCCCGACTGTTTACCACTACAGGAAATTTCTCAAACTTTAGATTCTGTGACCACCGCAAGCTTATGCTATTACTTCCATTTAAGGCATAGGAAGCTGCTCCATTCATATTACAATCAGATTAAATATGTTCATCCAATCTTATATTCTAAAAATGCTTTATATTTCCCACGGATGAATTTCTTTTCTTGGCGAAAACTTCGAATGGGGTATAAGAAAGGCAACCTTAACTAATGATTATTAACATATTACCAGCTCTTCCTTTTAAAGCAGGAAAGTATAGTTCTAATTTAATTAAATTCTGGCTAGAGCGATAACAAATTCATATAATTAATATTCCCCTTATTCCTATGATATTAATTCCCTGAAACAGTTTGGTTGGAGGGTAACTATGAAAAAGCCGAAGGATACGCTAATGGAGAATGTATAATTTTTCCTCCGTAAGAGGAGTAGATGGTAGAACACATTCTCTTGCCTCTCAGAATGGATATTAGCGAGCCTTCCTCGCTTCAGATAATGAAGGGCCACGGAGAAATTATTTCCAGAAACCCTTAGGACGTCATCCAACTTAAATTACTCCACCGCCGCAAAATAAAACCAAAAGTGGCTCTGCATTCATCCGCTAGAAAAGCGCTTTATTTTATTCACGGACCGTCGCGTTCCAACCTTAAGGGCACAGTTATCCTTTTCTTTCTTTACTGACCACTCAATACGACAAGAGCCTCCCTTTCTGGCCCTCTGACCTCTTACACAGCTACCACTTCCTCGATTCTCCCTGTGAATAGGGGAGCGAGAGATGACGCTGGTGTAGAGCAGAAATTGAGGGAAGCAAGGTAAATCAAGCGTTTCTGAGTGTTTCCATGAATGTCTGTTTATGATGAAACGTTAAGAGAAGATGGTTTACCATGGTGACTGGAAAGGGTTCCTAATTTCCATCTCTTTCACCGTTTTTAGCCCTGTTCCTAACACATAATTAATATTCGACTCGGTTTCTCTTGGTTTAGCATTTTTTTCAGTTCATTCCCTTTTCAAGCTTTAGCTTGATTTATGACTGACAAACTCAATTTCAACTTCCACGAGTTCTGCAGGGAATTATATAACACTAGAAAAACTCTTAAATTGAAACACACTTCATTAGAGGGAAGACTGATGTTGATGTACTCATGGATTCCTCCTACTGGTCCATTCATACAAAGAAATACTAATTTTTACATCTTTGTATCTTGCCATTGACAATAACTTTGACCTCTTGCTCGTCTAAGGCGTTTCCTCGCCGTATTTAAGGGTAAAGAACTCAGGATAAGAGTATCAAACCATAATATTTTTCGTTACAGTTTTCGCTCCGGTTCAACGAAAAAAGCAAATTTCGTTTTATTCCCGGTTTCGCCTCCTCAGCCAACGTCGAATCGGCTCGAATAGATTTTTTTCGCTCGGAGTGTTGTAATATATGTCCTTACGAAAGTTTTTATTATNGAGTAAGGTGTAATTACTGTAATTACTTGCCATTTACCTAGGGGTAAATACCCTCTGTCTATACTGTGCATCGAGATTTTTCTTTCTTTCTTTTCTTCCACAATCTCTCATTTTTCCAAAAAAGAGAACATCGTTCAAAGCGCATACATGGTCAATTTCAATTCAAACTGTGAGAAATTGCACATTGTTAATTATGGAATAAATAAACTGTTATAATTTAATTTTTTACTGAATTTTCATCTTCTTCCTGGGGAATCTTCCAAAATTGGCGTAGCATTGATTACTTCGATTCCATATGAATTAGCGCATTCACTGTAATCTTTCTCCACACTTGAAAGCTGAGTTTCCTCATTTCGGCGAACGAGGAATTAACACAGTTTGAGGACAATTATGCCTTTTGGAGATGGAAGGCACGCGAGTTTTTGTGAGAGCTTCTTAAATGCGCAATCTGGCCAACATGTTGATATCTGATCCATACGTACTTAGTTCATCCTGTGTATTATTCGATATTCGTCTGAATAACATTAAAATTACACAATTCAAATGTTTGTACTTATAGGGGCTTCCAAACAGCCAAGTGGGCAGCGCGTTAGTCTTCGGTGAGAGCGGTCCCGCCTTCAGCTCCCGATGGGAGTCCATACGTGCGAAATAATCTCAGATGTCGGATCACTTTTAAAAATACTACCACATCTACTTACACATATACTATATGTACTACTTATAAGAAGAAAGGTATTATATAACGCGTGGGAAAGGAAAAAGAAAATTTCGTTTTGCGACTTTTCTCTAGTATCTAATCGAGTTGGATCTTTCGTCATTGGTTTTTACACGAACAAAACAATCGGTAAGCCATTGTTAGGTATCATTTATCGTTTTAGATCGGTCACACTATCAATACAGGCGTCGCAGTAGATCACAGCCGAATACAAGTTGGTCATGTATTACATAGATCTTTGGTGACTATAATCGGCGGACTGCGGGGAACTGTTAATCGTTTTGAAGTTCCCTTCATTTTTAATGTTCTTGTATTTTTTGCTAAAGAAAATAATTTTGTCTCTTCTAAAATTTCTAGTATTCGCAGTAGCACCGGAAAATCCTAATTCGCCTTTTTCGACGAGAAAAAGATGTGAAAGAAAAGTTATACTTCAATATTCATATTGACTCCCTCTGCGTTATACGCCGATATTTCTGGCCATCTCATCCATCGATAGGGCTCTACTTAGGGATTCAGGCCTGATTGAAGGTATCCCTGACTTATAAAATCAACGTGTTTAGGCGTTACTTTGTGGAAGGGCATCACAGAATAGAATAAGAAAACTTTGTGATTCTTCCACAAGTGTGGAAGAATTACAAAGTGGAAGAACCAACTTGTGGAAGCATTACAAAGTTTTCTTATTCTACCCCTGACTTATAGCCGTATTTTTTGATTTTCATCTTCGACAGCACTCGTACTCATCGCACCACTGACCGAGAGGGTCTCTCCGGAAGATTTTTCTCTGCAAATTATTACGAATGTCGGGGGAAACGAAAAATTTAATATAAAAATAATAGTTAAATTGGTGTTATTTAGTATATTGTTATATCTTTCGGGTTCCCGGATAGCCAAATGGACAACGGGTTCGGCTTCGGTGAAAACGGTCCCGGGTCGATTCCTGGTGGGTGTCTCCTTGTGAAATGACCTCAGCTGTTGAAGCACATTTAACATTGCTAGTACTAGTTATATCTATCGATAAGATGTCCCTGAACTTCAGCAGCGGGGTTCCGTTGATATTTTTTCCCTTCTAGTGTCACTCTATCCATTCCGATCACGTTTCCGGATGAAACTTAGAGAGATGGTGCGGGTGCTCTTTGACGAAATCCTTTGGAAGCCCACGAGGGAGGGAAAGAGATTCAATCGCCCCACTCCGGCAGTGTGAAATTTTTAAGATCCATCCGAGAGCTTTCCGCCGGGGTTTGTTTCTCCTTGTTTTTGTTCTTCGTGAGCTATCACTCCCGCAACTCTCCCTTTCTCCATCGGTTTCCCATGCACGTAGCGGAGACTAAGGTATTGGGATCTTAGAGATATCCGATCTCGGTATCCTTGCGGGTAGTAGCAGGGGATCGCCAGCCAACTTTTTTTCCAGACTCGACTTTCTCCAGGAAAAACAGGCTCATATATTAGTTGTGAAGGTGTATTATCAAGGATAGCACATTCATGTTCAGTTTGACTTTTAATGCGTGGGGTCTATATCCTTTCAATATTTCTTTTTAGTAATCTGAACGAAGTAAAAATCACACATTGGCTCTTTAGTAGCTACGCCTGAATATGAAAACGGATTTGTGTAAGGGATGTTTTTTTGGATTGTAAAAATAACCAAATTACTATTAATGGGTGCTGCCCATTTTACTTGCTACCAAAAAAAGTGAGGTAGTTTTGTCAGAGGATTTATGTGTATTTTACGATTTTGGACATCCGGAAAATCGCATTTCGCCCAACGAAGATGATTTCGTTTCAGATTTACCTTCTCACCTGGCGAGGAATTACTGTACTTCGGTTAATGAATTTTCGCGCTTTGTAAGGTTAAAATATAAACTCGATAAAAATTGTGTTGCGAAATATGTGTTAGGTGCTAAGTATATGATATGAATTATTTTAAAGCAAATGAGTCGCTTTTAAAAACTCAAATTGTAGAAGGCTATTTTATCGCTTGCTTTTGTGGCTCCAAATTCAGTATTCTCTTCCTTTTGAAAGACCGTTCTATTGGCAACCAATTTGTAAATTCTTTCCTGTCACCGTTGAGTATGAGCTGCTTAAATTAACTGAAACTTTTCAAGTCCGCCTCGAAACGATTCAGAGCTACTTTTAAGTATATCTTCATTGGTGGATTAATGTAATATTTCTAAGAAGCCTATTCATTTCCACGTAATTTAAGTCAAAGAATTGGAAGAACAATGCCAGTTATTGAAGCTGTATACTATTAGGCATCTTTTTTTTTTACTCCTCTCGCTTCTTCCTTTCTCGCAGATTCTGATTCATCTGGAATATGATGAGGAAAATTTCCCGAAAACTACGATGACTGAACCTCGCGAAGTGGAACATTTTTGGGTGAAGTACTTAGCATGGACTTAGCTGGAAAAACAAGTGAGTGTAGCCTCTTTCATATCTTATTTCAAATTTCTATCAAACACGCGATTTACTTGCGCGTTTTTCGCCCTGGCGACACTATTTACAAGGAGATATAATATTTTGTTAACACAAATAATTATTGTTGTTCTTATCACTGGGTGTTTCACTAGGATATCAGTCATAAAAATCACTGTTAATTGAGTGAGCCTCTCGAATTCCTGGAAATGTTCTCGTTTTGAAGCCTTTGAAGTTGATCACCTACTCCCAAACACCTATACTTTTTTTATACCGTGAATCAACGTTTCATATTTTATAATTTAGCCGATTTGGCCAATATGTAATTTGTGTTTACGTTTTAATATTTGTTTTGTATTTTAATGTTGACATAAGCTTGACCGTTATCTTTTCTCTACTTAGATTTTAATAAAAGATAATCATTTTGTCGTTAGATTTGGCCTAGAAACTGTTTAGTAACGTCTAAACGAAATTTAGTGGTTTGATAGACATTTTTGATTGATGGACAAGTACATTTAGCATTAGCGATTCTTATAGTGTGACCTTTGTGATTTATGTTTTGTCTTCATATAATTAAGAATTGTCACTGCTGCCTTAGAGAGGTTTTTCGAATGGTTTCCCTCCATTCTAGGGCAAATGCCAGGGAGATAAGTGTTTCCCTCAGTTCATACAATTTCATATTTCATATAATTTTAAGTATACATATATGTAATGTAAAATTCTTCAAAATTGTACCCACTGCCACCAGGTCATGCACGTAATTGCAATGATGAATTAGTAACAGTGATACTTTTTTAGGCTATGTATGGTACACCCGCGGCCCTCTGGCCAGATCCGGCCCAGTTGCTATTTTCAAGTGACCCACGAACTGTTTTCTCGTTTGCCTGTAAATTCCGCTTCGTTTTAACTGAATCGGTGTTTACATCCCCTGCCACATGCCGAAATACGGCTAGCAGGGTATGAAATTAGATGTACATGAAATCTTTTATTTGAATTTTATTTTACACCTGTACCGAACATATAAAGATAGGTATATATTCCGATGTCTAAAAGCACAGAGAAGCGTTATTCACCGAAAATATTTTATTTTCATCAGCGATAGTTATATATACATATAAATATCTTACACACATTCCGGTAGGTGACCAAAACGTTTTCTTCTATCTGGACCGTTCTGGAAAGTATTCCCTTACTACTCAGACCCATTTATTTGTATATTTTCAGATAAACAGTCTGTGATTCAAAGTTAAAATTTTTTCTTTGATCTCTGTAATATAAGCAGCGTAGGTAAACAAACAGCAACTTTCAGTCTGCTTTTTCATAGCAAAATATTTTAAAGTTCTCATATATCGTAGTTATACCGGGTGACCTCAGAGACTCATCTTCACCTCAGTTTTTAAACGTTAAGAGTTAATTTTAAAACATCAACTAAAGGTAATTGGACCGTGATATTCTCAAATTTATTCAACACCGTAGATGACTTTCTGATGTCATCCAATCCAAAATGCTTCCATTATTTTCCATAGTGTCGCTGTCCTTCAAATGGATGGCGTTTAACCTCGTCTTCACCTAATTTGGAGGTGTCCCTTGCGTCAGATTCCAAGGTTCAAAGCCTTTCTATTCCTGCGGAAGGGAGGCGAAGAGGAATCGTTGGGACTCTTATTAGCGGGGGCGAAAAAAAATCACCATTTTTTGTCGCAACGTCCCAATCAGAACGGATTGCGATCGATGAATGACGAAAAAATGAAAACTTTGAAAAAGAGGGAGAATCGGTCGAAGCTTGAATTTATCAGGATCTGAGCCTTTGCGCGAATTTGCTATTCTTTTGCCTCTATACTTGAAGGTAGTCGGTAAGACAGCTGGGAAGAAATGAACATAATGTTTGTCTAAATTTGTTTATTTTCATTTCGAATTTATTTGAGAGTAACCCTCACAACAGTTAGTTACTGAAATTTAGTCGTTTTGAAAAATTCGAACTTGGTATTTTTCTTTACAGGGTAAATATTATCTCTCTATTTTTTACGCCAATATCAGTGGAAATACGCCAATGTACATCGTGGCTAAATAGTTATCATCGGGGATATATATTAGCAGAAATAAGGTGTTATAGACTTGTGAGCTTCCTTACGAAGAATAAAATAGCAGAAACATAGGTTTGGTTCGCTCCATAAAAAAGCTGTTATTACTGTTAAATAATTTAAAAGTGGTTATATTCCGTATGTAAAAAGCAACATATTATAGCACTTCAAAAATTTACAAAGAAATAAATATTGATCAAGGACATAAAATGATTTTGCTCTTTAATGAATGCGCTTTAAATATCAACTTTTCAAATTATCATAATTCTTTCTTCTCGCATTAAATTTATCTGAAGATTTTTCAACTAAAATTNTGTAGATCCCCGAAAAAAGTTTCCGCTTAGCTCAAATTCTTAAATAAATTCTCTCCCGCTCATTTCGTTTTAACTTTAACTGACGACATTGACATACCTTAGCGACCGGATGACGGATATTTCGTATACTTCATGCGTATATATAAGAAAAACCATGCTTCGTCAAATTTAAAAGTCATTTTCAAACAATCATTCTTATTTTTACTGCTATGATTTATAAAATGATTTTTTACTTTATGATATTAGGTACATTTTCAGGAGATCAATTACATTATTAGCAATGAATGATCAGTCAAATGTATTTAAAAATAATCTCCTTATAACTTTTTGCAGTTAAATTTTTCTTTAAATTTTCATGCTTATTACTTATTGCAATCATATTATAATATATCATGATAATTTCATCAATCTTATTGTAAAATTTACCTGAAAACATTCAAACTTTCTTCGTCATATTTAATCGTAAAGTTTCCTTTGAATGGATGATTTCCTTAAGTTATTTGATAATAAAATTTGTTATTAACAATGAAAATTCACAATATTTGAAAATATTGTGGTTGGTATAATTGAAATAAGGCAAGACATGAGAAGATAGAGCGAAAGAAGAACCATAGGAAAATGAGGTGATACTCTTAGAAATGTAGTGCGAGCAGTAATGTGGATCTTAAGATTATTAACTTTTCTCAGATTCACAGGAAAACGGGCAAGGGTGACTTTGCGCAAGATGGTGCGCACCCAGGAAAAATCCCAAGGAAGAATGGACTTGAAAGAAGTCTGACGGGACCAGGAAACGAACCCGGGTCTCCCAATTGCCGGTCGGGTGCTCTGTCCGTTGAGCTATCCCGGCAGAACATTTCTCCAAGCCATTCGGGA
>KZ308498.1:497141-553561 GCA_000376725.2 Ladona fulva | reverse complement strand
AAAAATTTACAAAGAAATAAATATTGATCAAGGACATAAAATGATTTTGCTCTTTAATGAATGCGCTTTAAATATCAACTTTTCAAATTATCATAATTCTTTCTTCTCGCATTAAATTTATCTGAAGATTTTTCAACTAAAATTAATTTTTCAATTAAAATTTTTGGTAATTAAAATGACATGAAATGATAAAGAATAAGAAGTGGGGGTTTTGATAAGAGTTGATTAGAGTTTCTATTTAATCCTAACAGTCTTAAAGGCAGAATTTTCTTTCTTTTACAGCGTTTATCATTCTGGAAGGTTGTAAATAAATGGCAGAGACCCTTTTTTATTTACCCGCGCATAAAAGAATCTTTTATAAAATTTAATTTTCGGCTGGTACCGTGGAATTCATTCATTTAATTGTATAAATCATTTCCGTTAACTTTTACAAATGCGATTCGAGCACAATTTTGGAAGATTCCTTTTTGTGAGGAAGATAGTTGTATCGAGTTCAAAAACAGTTTCAGAGTGAAATATTTTTAGAAGAAAAATTAAAAATGGTCTAAATTAGGAGAGAAATTAATGTTATAAGGCTAATTTTGAGAAATTTACTTATATAGAGAAAGTTAAGTTGAGGTAAAAGGAGTACTGGAACAGGCGGACGTATTTAGGTACCTTAATATTACATTTTTTATAATAGGAATTGTTTAAAGTGAGCCAGAGGAAGCATAGCTTTCATAGAAGCAAGGAAAGAAGCGAGACTTAATAATGATGTCAGAAATTCGAAAAAATAAAAAAATCAGTTGATCTTCAGTTGGTAGCGTGTAGTACGTATGTAGGTACGTATGCGAAGCTATGAGTAGTCAAGAGACTCCTGATTTTATTTTTATTTCATCATAGATTTCTGAATCTGATTTCGCAGTACCCATGTGTTAAATATTTCAAATAAGGTATCGGACAACATCACCAATACCATCACTATCACAAATATTCTTGTTAAAATTTAAGGTATATTTAGTTGACTACCATTTATAAATATCCTGCAAGTTATGTGACCCGCTACTCCGTTCTCTGATTGTGAGATGAGAACTTCCGTCGGGCTGATAATGGGGGGAATCTGCGGTCTTCCGGCCGCTAGCGGACTGTTCTTGCGTTTGCGCGGCATTTTCTTCGAATCTCGAAACAAAATAGCCATTTGAATTACTAAGCAAAGTGAAGGTGAAATTTAAAAATTCCACTTTTTGACACATCAATGAAATTTGTTAACTTACGATCAGTTCCGATATGCGCTACTAAATCGTGCGTGGAGTACGTACTCAAGTGCAGTATAATGTGCATACGGCTTCCAATGAAAAAAGATCCCTGTGACATACGTATTTTTGTATCTTGTTTGCTCTTTGCGATGTTCCACATTCATCCGATTAAATGTTATTCTCTTCTCGAACATCTAGTGCTGCAATTGTAATTGATCATGCATCTCAGGTAATTTTTTCTAAATTTTTGAGTACCTAGGTGACCTTTTTCAAGTATGAGATTACGAGTTTATTCTGGAATGGATTAGTTATTGTGAATGTTTTTCCCGCCCTGACATCTCTTTTGGCATTAATACAGTTGCACGCCACTTTAACAAATTATATCCACTTTAGGTAATTGATCTTTCTTCTTTCGTGCGAATCGTAACTATCATTTTTCATTTATGTCAGCGATCTCCTAGATATTGTATTTTTAGTGGAGAACAATTTATTAAGTGATGTTTTTGCTTGTAATTTATGAACTTTAATTACTTAAATATCCCTTATTTAATACGGGGCTCACAATTTGACTCTGGTCCATTAGAAAATTAAAAAATTAAGTATTATATTCTGAATCGAAGAAATAGGTACCGTAATAAATTATTCAGAAGAATATACAGCCTGATTAAATCTTACTAAATCTGCGTCAAGTTTCGTGTTTCTAATCCAATTTAATTTTTAAGGAAATGTGAAAATTTCTCCTATAGTTCAGTTTTCATTCCTAATTTCCGAATTCTCAACGACGCGTCGTTGAAATTTTTACGTACAGCGATTTTTATTTTTAACTCTAATATCACTTTCCTTTAATAATTGTTACGTTAACTTAGGATTCCTGAAATAATCAATTTCTAATTTCTTGCATGAATCATTTTCCTTTTGTTTTATCGTATCACATTTTCGTCATCTATCTCTTTGAACATCCTCTTGAATTGGATACAGTAGAGGCGGCTTATTTCACCAAAGAAATCATAAAGCCTCTGTCATTTGATCTGCGAACGTTCTTTGTCGTTCATTCATCGACCTACAAACGATATCCAGGAGGAAGCCATTTCGATAAGAGACAGGTCTTTTCCTTTTTCTCTTTTTGAATAACAGCTCTTCCTCTCGTCATTACCCAATCCCAATAAGTAAATCCGAGATGAAAAACTTAATCACTTTATGCGGGTAGATTAAAATGACCTTCATAGCAAGGTACATACAATTTTTTATTAGTTATGACCTGGAAGTCAAACTAACAAAAACCAGGTCCTGTTTCATTTGAACTACTTCTGAAGCGACATAACAGCTATAAAGTTACACATGATGAAAAATAGTAGCTACCACTACTCCTTCCTCTGATATCTCTTTATTTTAAAGTTATCTATCAGTAAAATACATCACTGGATATTAATGTTTACGGACCAAAAGTAGTATTTTATTATCTTTCTGAATCTCTGAAACAAGGTATGTTAACTCTTATTCAGAACACAAGATTTAGATTATCAAGTATATGATTTTTCTGCAGTGAATATTGGCATTAAAAAAATCGTTTTCTTAACCCCCGAAAATATCATAAAAATTATGCAATAATTTATAAGGAAAGGGTGGCACTTAATCGTTTTTTTTCTTTTTTTGAAGGGTTGATTCTTCGAGGAATGCCGAGTAGCTTTTGTTTATTTATGTTTGCTACTACGTTTATTCGCCAATTTCACCCTCCATAATCAGAACCTCTACCTTTCTGAGGGCTAATTTACCCTAACATTTCATTAAACATTATTTATTACCATGTTATCTAATTTCTGATAACTTGCTGCTCTCTTCGCGTCATCCAACACGTTTAGCCTACTTAACTCTTTATTTGACCCAGTTTCTTTCAAACCATTTGTCCAGTAAACCAGAGTCTCATATTTTTTCACGATTTATGTTCTAGACAATGAAATTTATTTCCAGTTTTACTTAAAAAGTACCCTTCGGTTTAGAGGTTCAGGTTTCAGAGGCAAGAAGTTTTCACTACACGATTTCTCTCTTTATTATTCATAGGAACCTCCTCAGTAATAATGTAAAATGAGCAGATATTGCCGTATATTGTGTTCATTTCAAGATTTCTGTATGAATTACTGCCTTCATATTTCGGCAAGACTTTCGTCAAGACAGATTTCGTCAAGAAATTCCGGCTCGGTAACGCCATTATCCTGCGGAGAATTTCAGAAGCGTGTTCCTATCATAATTTACGTCGACTAAGGCGATTGCGATACGAAATAGCGATCTCTCCCATTATCCGTCAAGAAATCCATTTCCCAGATATGACGGTAGCCTCGATGTCCCAGTTACGACGATCATTCGATTTGAGAACGAGAGAAAATACGGCGCTACAAATTCGGCCAATTTAGTATCCGAGGATGATTCCCAGATCCTCGCAGGGCGGGGTAAGAGGGGCGTTAGTGGGTAGGGAAGCACCCGTGCCTTGACGTAGGGGTGGCAAAACACTTGCGGAGTCTGCGCGCATTGCCTCTTCTTCGGGGATCCCGTCAATGCTTTTGCCCTATGTCGGTGAAGGCCATTGCGCATTGAGGGGTGGGGAGAAGTGGGGCTCGTTGTGAATGAACGGGTGTGGCCTCCCTGAGATGCGGTGGAGTAGACGGCCAATGATAACAACAATAACGGGGAGACGACGGACGCGTTTGAGATAATTTTAATGAATGAGAGGGAGGCGTAATTGAAAGCGAGAACTGTTTATGCGTAATCGCGGATGATGGAGGGGGCGGTTGAGTGGAGACGCACGGCGATTTTGGAGGTGGAAGGGAGGTTCGTTAAGGTCCATTTCGGTCCGGCTTCGGAGGCTGATTTTGGTCGTTCGAGCATCCTTGATGTCACCGTCGGCGATCTTGCTTGATTGATGACCTCGCGTTCTTTACTTGGTTTCCATGGTGAAAGTGGAGGCATAAGAAGAAATGTTTATTATGTTCAGAAGAGTGAAAAAAGATCCCTGTGACATACGTGTTTTTGTATCTTGTTTGCTCTTTGCGATGTTCCACATTCATCCGATTAAATTTTATTCTCTTCTCGAACATCTAGTGCTGCAATTGTAATTGATCATGCATCTCCGGTAATTTTTTCTAAATTTTTGAGTACCTAGGTGACCTTTTTCAAGTATGAGATTACGAGTTTATTCTGGAATGGATTAGTTATTGTGAATGTTTTTCCCGCCCTGACATCTCTTTTGGCATTAATACAGTTGCACGCCACTTTAACAAATTATATCCACTTTAGGTAATTGATCTTTCTTCTTTCGTGCGAATCGTAACTATCATTTTTCATTTATGTCAGCGATCTCCTAGATATTGTATTTTTAGTGGAGAACAATTTATTAAGTGATGTTTTTGCTTGTAATTTATGAACTTTAATTACTTAAATATCCCTTATTTAATACGGGGCTCACAATTTGACTCTGGTCCATTAGAAAATTAAAAAATTAAGTATTATATTCTGAATCGAAGAAATAGGTACCGTAATAAATTATTCAGAAGAATATACAGCCTGATTAAATCTTACTAAATCTGCGTCAAGTTTCGTGTTTCTAATCCAATTTAATTTTTAAGGAAATGTGAAAATTTCTCCTATAGTTCAGTTTTCATTCCTAATTTCCGAATTCTCAACGACGCGTCGTTGAAATTTTTACGTACAGCGATTTTTATTTTTAACTCTAATATCACTTTCCTTTAATAATTGTTACGTTAACTTAGGATTCCTGAAATAATCAATTTCTAATTTCTTGCATGAATCATTTTCCTTTTGTTTTATCGTATCACATTTTCGTCATCTATCTCTTTGAACATCCTCTTGAATTGGATACAGTAGAGGCGGCTTATTTCACCAAAGAAATCATAAAGCCTCTGTCATTTGATCTGCGAACGTTCTTTGTCGTTCATTCATCGACCTACAAACGATATCCAGGAGGAAGCCATTTCGATAAGAGACAGGTCTTTTCCTTTTTCTCTTTTTGAATAACAGCTCTTCCTCTCGTCATTACCCAATCCCAATAAGTAAATCCGAGATGAAAAACTTAATCACTTTATGCGGGTAGATTAAAATGACCTTCATAGCAAGGTACATACAATTTTTTATTAGTTATGACCTGGAAGTCAAACTAACAAAAACCAGGTCCTGTTTCATTTGAACTACTTCTGAAGCGACATAACAGCTATAAAGTTACACATGATGAAAAATAGTAGCTACCACTACTCCTTCCTCTGATATCTCTTTATTTTAAAGTTATCTATCAGTAAAATACATCACTGGATATTAATGTTTACGGACCAAAAGTAGTATTTTATTATCTTTCTGAATCTCTGAAACAAGGTATGTTAACTCTTATTCAGAACACAAGATTTAGATTATCAAGTATATGATTTTTCTGCAGTGAATATTGGCATTAAAAAAATCGTTTTCTTTGAAGGTAGTCGGTAAGACAGCTGGGAAGAAATGAACATAANCTGTATTTTTTTTTATTACTGTCACATCCTTATTTACCTCTTCTTCTGGAGATGGTATGTTTTATATTTTGGAGAAAGGAGTCATTTTTAATATGTAATCAGTTTAACGACCCAAAAGTTACCATATCCCAAGATTGATTTTTGACTTGTAAATAAAGAAATTTTAGGCGGAAATCCGAATTCATAAATACGATTTATTGCCGCATTAGCTTTATTTATGGGTATCGGAATTTATTGTACTGCTCAATACATGTACGGAAAATAGCGACCCATTTAACTGCTGTTCGAACATTTTTTAACGTATGTAAATTTAAACATAATGAATTGAGTTATAGGTTTCTGCAATCAATTAAATTGATTGGAAAATTTTCAGCAGTATTAATATAAATATATATCTTAATAAATCATTTATTGACGTTAATTTATTTGCAATTATTTCATCAATTTTTAATTTAATCTAGTTGTAATAAAAATTAATCTTTAATTTAATTAATGAACGGAGAGATGCTAATAAACGTATGGATTAGGATTGACGAGAATTTTTAATACGTATTGCGTATTAAAAAAGGATGGAAAGAATAACTCACTGTAATAAATATACCCTGGAAAAAGGGGTGGAGAGCTAAGTTGGTTCTGATGGAATTAGTACGTAATGGTTTTGCGTATCAGTATTGAGATATTATTTTATAATTTAGATTGGAGACTGCGTGAAAGAATTCCATCTGTAACACTCAAGAAAGCGAGTGTCTCAAACATCTTGGAATAGGTCTCATTCGGTCGCGCTTTTTCCCCACAAACAAGGAGAAAGTCTCTTGGAAAAGTCGAGCTTCTTGAAGATAAATATATTGCGCTTACGAGTAGAAGAGGAAGGCCATTTCCGCCGGAAGGAAAGGAATCAAAAAAGCTCTCGGGGAACGAGAGAAGAGGCTTTTGGGGTATCGTAGGAGGCGTCGAGAGCAAGGCGAATTACAAAACCGCCGCCACCGACGTCAACGCGGCGTGAAAACCATCGCTTCGCGCAGACTTGAGCATCCACCGCAAAGTCCTGAACTTTTGACCTTCCGAGCAGGGTGCTATGCAACAACACCGCCCGGATCGCGCGGCGGATCAGTGCCTCCCGGGAAAGGAGAAAGGGACAGGGAAAAGGGGGGAGGGGAAGGGTGCGAAGGATTCCGTGTCAGGGTGAGGAAGGGAGGGGGCGGTGGGGGCGGAGGGCGCGCGCACAGAGGGGCAGGAGAGGGGTCCGGAGGCGCGAGGGGGAAACCGGGGCCGTCAGATGAGCGAACGAGACAGAAACCTCGGGTACGCCGCGGGAGTCGCCAGATAGCGAGAAGGAAGAAGGAAGGGCAGGGTGTCAGTGGGTGGGAGGAGGTTTCTCTGGAGAAGACGCCGGCGCCTGTCCAAGAAGAATAGACTCCGGAATCGACCGGGGTTGAGGATCCGGTGCTCTACCTCCTTCGCCGATAAGAGAAGACAATCGTCACCGCGGGCCGGGGACACGTGACCGCCGAATCAACTGACGGGCGAAATAAGAAACGTGAGTAATGATGGGGAAATGCGCGCCGTGGCTTTAGAACTCGTGAGAAGTTCCAGTTTTGATAAACACCGGTTGAGGTGTCATTCCGGATGTGACAGCAGCTGGTTTAATCAACAACCGCAACCCTTTCAGTCGAGTTGTTGTCCGGCTTGAAAGCTTTTTACTGCACGGAGCCAAGCTTGTTTCTAATTATTATACTGTTTACGTTTCTTACACATAATTATGACGCAAATTTCTTCACAAAAGTTCGTTTTTCGAAAAGGTTGCTATCGCCAGCATCTATGAAATGTATATTGTTCGCAGTGAGCTATTAGGTCGAACTACGAACGAAATCACATCGTTTAGCTTCAGTCTCTCTTTCCGTATAATTATCACGGAATCATTCATAATTTAGCAGTAGGCGATAGGTGCACCCACGAATACTTTATCTCGCTGAATAGATGACCGAGGAAACGTAGTTGTTTTCTTATACAGCTGTCGGAAGTGATTCTTTTACTCTCTCAAGTACACCTTGCAAGTGAGGTAGGCTCACACAACAAAGTTTTGAGTAAACAAGGCCAACTGGAAATCCTATACACTGTCGTCGACGATGTTTTTTTGCATAATTTTTGAACGATGTCTTCCCTTTTTGTCGTTGTACTATACTTTTAACCACAAACGCATTTCTAGGAGTATTCAGCATATAATACAGAGTTAAACCTTAGGTCTTGAGGTCGTATTTCTTTTCGGTCATATTATTTTTTCGGAATATTTAGTACAGTAATCAACGGGTTATAGAGTGACAAAACTCGTGCGAAGCACAAAAGTGATAGACATTCCTGACTAATCAGCCCGAACGTGGTATGTTTCATGGATATATTCCGCGTGGACATAACGCTCGAAAATAACACCGCAGTCACGTGTAGTTTATCCCTCGTGCGTGTTGTTCGTACCTTTTGTTTTCGCTACGTGTTTCCCTTTCCTTCGGCGGGAAAGGCGTTTGCGGACCGCCGCGTTTTTAGGGTTACTCACGCCCTAGCGTGTTCAGGAGGGTCGGAACACAACGCGACTCGCTTTGGAATATGCGTGTCCCGCGCTCTCCCTTTAACGAGCGCTAGTTCGGTTGAAAACAAGCGACCGTCGAGTTGCGTTGGTACCGGAAGTAATTCCATCGTGTTCCTTTTTTTACTCGCGCGTTGTGACGAAATAGAAGACGTAATCCTCGTTCCGAGGCAGCGAATGTAAGTATTCCCAGGTTCTTGTTTGGACTGGAAAAGACATTTAAAATCCCATTTTCGAGGTCTAAAAGTCTCTAGTAACTTGTCACACATAGCGGATTTTCTCGTTTGTTCACAAATATGTTTCTGACGTTAAAATTTGGTGTAATAATAATAAAAACGTGGAGCGGGATCGCCTCCACATTCAGACGCCTGAGTAAATGACGAGCTTTAATCGGTTTTCGCGAAGTGTCGCGAATTATATTTATTATTTGTTGCTTATGGTGAGATCTCGTCCGAAATGGGTATCGAACCGGAACCGAACTGTAAACTGAAACCGAGAAACAGTCATTTTTGCCGGAGTGAAAACCGAGCAGAATAAAAATTAATTCTTGACCTGAACCGAAAACGAAAATCGGTATTTATTCGGTTCCGAAATTTTGTTCTCAACAATTAACATTTTTATTAAGAGTAACTGGAGTAAGGTTTACTAAACATGTGTAACTACGACTTGCTACAAACTATTACTAAGTTTTAATCTAACATTTAGTTGTAACATCAAGTATACGAAAAAAGCTATACTTAATAAAACTTAAGGAAAATATAATATTACAATGGTCGGAGCTAAAATAACGGTTCGAATCGGTTCGACGCCGGCAGGAGAGGAACGGAAACCGAACTGAAATGAAGTTTTTTTTCGTTGAACCGAAGCGCAAACCGGAAAGAAAATTGTTTGTTTGATGCCCTGGTCCAAAGTGACTACCGATCCTATACGGAACTCCCGGTGAAAATTTCCTCCTTTATTGTAACTAGTTCAACATAATGATAAGTTGTACATTCTCATAATTGATTCATTCAATATCCCGAAACATCCAACAGCTTGGATTTTCCATTAAGATCAATGGAACGAAATAATAAAACATGATATAAAAATAATTTTCGGTGAATCTGCTCCATTTGTTTATAGAAGTGAATCTATCTAGTTTTGGAAGGGAAATTCTTGTGATTATTTAAAGAATCGATTCGACAAATACCTAGATGGAACTAAACGTCTGCCTCCTACCGAGTACTTTTCAGTAAACTATTCTTTATTGGTTGAAAAGGTGAGTCTTTTGTTTCTCTGTAGAATATTAGTTTACCCGCGTATCTTATAATGTATTCACTTAATCTTGTGATAGTAACCACCTGTCGCCAAAATCACCCTTGAGGCGATTGTTATGTTTATTAAGCAAGTTGTAGGGATTCGGCCATATCTGGATACATTGAGAAACACCGATTTCACGGGGCGAAAAGGAAAAATAAACTGAAAGTTCGTAGCACTTCCGCTTGCGATACGGGGAAACGATAAACGAAAACATTGAGTAGAAGTAAATACTCCTCGGCAATTTCCAAATGTTGACTCTTAGCGTATTTTTTTTGTGTAATATTCGCAGAAAATTTGAGTTTTATTTATTCACTGAAAAATATTTCTGCTCCCATTCATTGGTGGACTATTTTTCATTTGCTTTTCAGTGCGGGATGCACCTCTGTCTTTGTTTTCTCTCAGTCTTATAGATGGCAATGATAGTGTGAAATGTAATCTAATCTAATAGTGCGAAGTACGAGCGATGCTAAAGATATGGTTACTCCTAATTTAATAAATAAAAATAGAGTTATTGTGCTGGATCTGCATGGAATTATTTCACTTATGGCATTCTTTCTCACTTGGGAAGTCAAGGACAAACTACCTCACTCTTTATTTTGAGTATTAAGCCTCATCCCTCCTCCAGGGCTTTTGGCAGAGAATGGTGGAGGGGATGAGATTCAGACTGGCCTTTAGGCTGAATACCTAAGAGACGGACATTGAGATATATTTCGACTATCCCGATGTACCAGTTTGAATAACGACCGATATATATTGTATACTACATAGTTTGAATATAGTCAACAGTCTTTATTTCATTGTTTCATCACTACGTGGTTGCGCAACCTTTTTCGTGTCTTTCGGAGATGAAATGGGAGAGGTGGAGTCCACTTGTGCATGAAAACAGTCTTTCCTTAAGGGCGTCATCCAGTAGAAGAAGCCAAGCAAGTTCGTTTCGAGGCAGCAAAACACTTAGCGTCGAAGGAACAAAAGCTTACGCATGAGTACGGAACGGAAGACGATTTGTCTTCCCCAGTATGTTGCCTTTCACAAATTAACGATTAAACGATAACCAGAGTTTCAAGGGATTGCTTTTCTGCTTCTCCATAGCACTCCAGTTTTCAATCGGATTAATTATCTTTGTGTATTCTACGCTGGTTCACCCTCACCGACAATCAAGTTTTACGCTCAAATACACATTGGAACTCAGAGTAATGGCATGTTTGTTCTTGCATAAGGTTCGTTCCGAAAACATTGCGCGTCAATGCACGGACGTATTATTGCGCTTAAAAATAACTTAATACCGATAAATAGGGAATGAGTTAATTTGTGCATGAAGATCGGTCATCGAGTTTGAAAGACGAGTGTCACTGACAGGAAGTAAAGAATTTGCCATCAAATCCGTATTTATTCACATGTTTAGGGAATTAAATGAGGTAAAACTAAGAAACCCATCGAGATTAACCGATACGTATTTCTTGCTTCTTGACGTGGGCTGTATATTTCTCTTTTTTGTTCCTTGCAAGCCGCCAGTGGCGTATGGCAGGGGATGTATTAACACCTTACCTAATCTACCTAGCAAAGATTCTGTGATACTATTCGAAAAAAACGACCATCTGTTTAGCGATTATTTCCTTGTAACGCTTGGTCGTCGCCTCTCGAAGATCGCGGTCGTTGTTCATAAGAAAGACAATATCCTTTTCTTCACCTAAAAATACTCACCTAAAAATTCACCTGGTTCTTAAGCTTAAAAAAATTCAAAAATACAAATTTTAAGCCTGGGTGTCTTTTTTATGTGTATTGTGTCTATTGAGATTTCCGTTGGGTGATTCAACATTCCTATCTCATTGTCACGAAAAATTTGCCAATAACTTGCGGATTGGCTTAAGTACTCTTTTCTATTTCTGTTCCAATAAGTCCAAACGAGTCCAATTTTAGCTATTTAGATGAGAGGAATGTAACCTAAGAATACGAATTAATAATAAACCTCTTCATAATATTGTGTACGTGAAGCTAGGAGAGATACTTTTATTATTTTCTTGCGAGAATTATTGGATCACATTGACTCAATTAGGGGACTCAAATAAAAAGATATAATAATGACCGCAATTGAAAAGAATCTTTGCTGGGGAGCTCGAGGAAGACGCTGGAAAGATCAGAGAGATAGTAACGTTTCGGTGAATTTATTTTCATGGACGGAAAATCTAAGATATTCTTGGAAGAATGAACGCATAAAGAATAGAAGCTCTAGAGGTGAGGGCTCGGCGTTGATATAGAGAGATAACTATCAAGGAGAATAAAGGAGGAAAGGGCTTGGGTTCAGTAAGTAAGAAATGGAGATTTTTGGGTTAGATATAAGGAAAGAATGGGTTTTTATTTCCTAAAATAAAAAGGTTTTCCTGTTCAAAGTGATTTGACAGCTGAGGTGATTTCACACACGTGGGCTTCCACCGGGGATCGAACCTAGGAACGCTTTCAGCATAGTCTAAACAATTTCGTGGAAAATAGATTACAGGATTGCCTTACTGTAATAGTTTTGTAAACCATGTTAGCAAAACCGATCGATAATTAATTACGTATTATTCTCAAGCTGAATTCGTTTCCTACGAAAGATGGCTTCCCGAAACTATAACGATGTTGCATCACCACTGATAACCACGTATCTTGGAATCGGATCGCTGCCTCGGCGAAAGTGTCTCGTTTCACCCAAGTCGGTAAAGAATATCGAGACATAACCGTGAATGAACTATATTTTTCTGCGGAAGAAAAATTGCATTATCCTCTCAAAAGCGAGATTAGTTTCGTTCAGTTCTGACGATAGAATGGATCGTACGGATCAGAGCAGCTATTCAATGGATGAGCCAGAGCTCGGCGGTAGAGAGAGAATGGAAAAGCTTGAGAATGGATGCGAAGGAGAATGGTATGGGGGGAACTCGGTAAGAGGATGAAAAGACTGTTGCTTTTCCATGGAGGAAAACTTGAATGGAACTTCTCTCACACGCACCCTATCATAACATGCATACAAGACCCACTTCGCTCCTTCCCTTAAAACGCTCGGTATCTATAGCTCCGTGGGAGACACCTCCAGTCTTCGGATCAACGAACACAAGGTCGCCATA
The DNA here is from genome assembly GCA_000376725.2 of Ladona fulva. Classification (NCBI taxonomy): domain Eukaryota; kingdom Metazoa; phylum Arthropoda; class Insecta; order Odonata; family Libellulidae; genus Ladona; species Ladona fulva. The sequence continues at coordinate 540,840 of KZ308498.1, read as the reverse complement.
TCCTCTGAGGCACAATGGATTACGTGGTAATAACAATAATAAGTATCGAATATCTTTAGCGTGTAGGACGGATCGATATACGAAACTGCGTAACTACGCCACACAACTTGCACAACTTTTCTGTGATCAGCCATATGGGATGTTGAACGCCTCCAAAATGAGCCGAGAGTTATAACTCTATAATAGCAACAAGGTGGTTATTCTCCGTCACTGATTTTTTTGCATACGTTTTTGTATTTCCTCCTACCTTTCCACATTTGCTACTTTAGGAGGAAGGTGATACGACTATAGTACGACACGTGGTAGAATCTATAAGGAAAAAGAACACGGTCGTGTTAATGTATTAGAGTTTTGAGAAAGGCCCAAAAAAACCGTAGTGGTCTTCTCTCCTTAAAATGGCAACGTAGTTGAAGAAATACATATTGAGAAAAATACTTTAACCTCTGGTTGGAATTTCCTAAGGGTTTGTTTGCTTGCAAACTACGGCTTTTTGGAGCTTTTCTCAAAATTCTAGTGTATTGACGCAGCCGTGTTCCTTTTCCTTATTGATTCTAATATGAGTAATGGTAAACTAAAAAGAAAATATCCCTAGTAGTAATACCGACGGTCATCAAATTGTGAAGTGAGGTATAGAGGCGTTCGTATGTACAGATGCCTATTGAAGGTGAGTTATGAGTTGACACAAGTAGAAGTTCTTAACTCATCCTTTAAAACTATAAACGGTAGTTGTAGCGCTTGTAGATTGTAGTTCCAGGCTCCTCGGTAGCCTTTTCATTTTTAAATTAGATGTAAATTATTTTTGTCCTTTATCGTTTGTTTTTTAGCGCTTTCTTTTCTTCGGTATATTTTTTGGAGTTATCTCCGACGAGGAAAAACCGTCCACCTTATCGAGAATCATTACGAGTGACCATTATCTGCGGACACTCGCCTTTCGCCATTAGTGTCCTTTATCAGAAGCGACTCTATACACGACTTGCACATCACGTACAGTGTCCACAATCTAATGATACTCGTACAAGTTCGTTTTAGATTTTATAGTGAAGTTATTCAGTAATTTATGAACTAAATGGGTTATATCAATTTCTTTCAGTATAAAAAACTTCTCATCCATATGAATTCAATGCATTTTCCCGTAAATTGGGGAACATTGAAATGCGCATCTCTCATTGGCTTCTATGACAGTGTCGTTTGCATTAATTTCATGTACTACGACGTTTTAACGGCTAGAAATATTTATATTTTTCTTAAAGCCGCTTTATACGCAGCAGATTTAATTTACAAATGTTGATGAAAATATTATGTATAAGTGAAGTTACAGTTATGCGCACTTTCTTACGCTTAGCGTCTTTAGTAGACGCATGTTGCGCAGAGTAATACGCAAATGTGTATACACGGTACCTTATACTGTTTGCGATTCAAACCTTTGAAACAGGAAATCATTGTTGGTAGCTCAGTGATGTATTCAAAGATCGATCCTTACGGTTAATATTTTGTAATTCCAAAGATAGAAATGTTTCACAGTTAAGAAGCTACTCTAGATAACATAAATTTTACCTAACATTTAAGCAATCTTCACGCATATGTATTTTTTGTATTTCCCGGATTCTATATTTGAAGTTATTTGCCGAACCTTCCAATTTTTCCACGTGTGAGCGCGATACGCTTCTGATAATTGAATCAGGCCCACCTATAATCGTTACTGCGGTGTTTATGACCAAAATAAACCCTCGGCAGATTACTACGTGTTTACACAGTACATTTACATATGCCTGAATATTTCTATTCCATGAGGGTTTTAATCGAAGCAATTAAATGTTGAAAGAAGAAATGGGTGGGCCAAATATTGAGGGGAGAAGGGTTGCTAAAGAATATTACTAACAGAAGAATACAGGGGGAAAATGAGAGGGGAAGGCAGAGACAAAAGTTGTTCGATGGCATAAATTATGGGGTGGGTTACCGGGAGGCGAAGACAATGGCGATTAATGGAGAATATGAAATTAATGAAATAGATGGCACAAAAACCTACTGAAAGGTAGAAAACATATGATGGTGATGAATCTTTTTTTTCAGTAGTTTTCTTTCACATGTATCTTAAGTGAGATAGAGAACCAGATACGATCAAATTCTAAAACGGCGATTCTTATTTGATAGTAGGTGGGGTTTAATTCTTTTCAAACGTTACCGGGAGGCGAAGACAATGGCGATTAATGGAGAATATGAAATTAATGAAATAGATGGCACAAAAACCTACTGAAAGGTAGAAAACATATGATGGTGATGAATCTTTTTTTTCAGAAGTTTTCTTTCACATGTATCTTAAGTGAGATAGAGAACCAGATACGATCAAATTCTAAAACGGCGATTCTTATTTGATAGTAGGTGGGGTTTAATTCTTTTCAAACAATACCGGAAGGAAATTTCAATTCAATAAATTATAAAACNGAAGCAATCAAGTTTATAGGACGCGGGGGATATATTCCCCGATAAACGTGGTTGAGGCGGTGACATTTACCTTTGTATCCAGCGTATCTCGCAGGATATTATCGCCCCATACCGTTCAACATCTGTTGTGCAGGTTAGGAAAGCATTTCCCAACCGCAAGCCTCCCGATGTTGGGATGAGTAACCCTCTTAAGTTAAACTATGACCAAAAATACGTTGGGAATCCGGGGAACTTTACGCAACTAACATATTTTTGAGCCTCCGTTTTTAGCCATTAGCAGGCTCGATCAACCTTATGATTATTAACGAAGTTCTGTTTGATATTATTTTTGACAGTTATTAAAATTAATTCAGACTTATTACTCTTTATTTTGAGATTTAACAAATGACATGGGATCATGAATGACTTATGAATAGTTATGGACTCGTCACCTTTGCTGGGTTTGGTCCCTGCTTCCATTCCCGTTGCGCTTCTACTAAGTCCAGGGATTGGTTTCAGAATAAGTATCCAACTTTCGGAGCATAAGACATAATCAAAGTTAGGGTACCCTGTAACACAGTGTTACCAACATTGCAGTTCCCACACATTATTTACAAGAAGAAATTAATTCATAAGTTTACTATGAACTTTCCTGGGAAGTTATGGATATTCACAGTTATGGAAGATAGATACATGAGCAAACAAGATTGCGCAGACAGGGCATGCTTCGAAACCATGGATATATTGGTAGAGCGACTTTATTTACTTTATTGCAATAACATTTATATCAACTAACAAAAATGTAGATAATAAAAAGTCTCTGTTCACAAATACGAAATCGATACACTAATTTTCTCAAGTGAGTACTTTATGATGCTGAATGTCTTGCTTTGGAGAGGGAGATCTTGAGCAGAATTCTAGGACAATCGAATCGAAGACAGTGGGGACAATGGTAAATGATGTATTGAAGCAGGAAATCCCTACCATTTTGGTTCCCATCCCCCCAGAGTTTTCAACGAGTTATCTTGTACCCTCTTGCTGCGATAATAAAGTAATGCATTCACAAATTTAGCCACTATACCAGCATGGAATAGCATGGTATATTTTGCTAAAGAGTACCAACAGAATAATTTGGAAATTTACATGAAACAAAAACTGTTGGAATTCTTTAATGGCCTAATGTAGTTGAACTACTACTCATCATATTCCCTGGGCAAGCTTCGTGTATCCCCAGGGGATATACTTATTCCAGGTTCGGAACGTCTGAACTAGGAGACACAAATAATGAGCTGCTCCTGGATAATATAGAAAATATTACTGAAAAGGAGAACTGCATTAGTTGGATAGTTGGTAAGAATGGAAGAGACGAAATTAACCAATATAAAAGTTTAAAAGTAATCCTTAGATGAAAAGATAAGGGTTCATGGTTTTTGAATGTAGAGAAGGACAAACGGGAAATGGGAATAACTTGGGAGAACTTGAAGGATTGTGGCATACTCTGAAGCAAAGTGACAGATTTCCGGATCTTTATGGAAGCAGAATCGAGGATGTGGAAATGAACATAAGATAGAAAAGGATACACAGCAGTAAATGGAGTATTGATAGCAGAAAAGGGAAGAGCAGAGAAAGTAAACAGCTGAACCAACATGGTATATACCAGTTGTTGTCATGGTTAAAGAAGATAATATACTTTATCTACCCACTCTCTGTTGCACCACCTGGGCAAGTTACCCAAATTTATCGGAGGAACCGATGACTTAGGATGTCTACCAGCGATGTAATAGATAAGTAGGTATAACTGCGGGTTGAAAAAAAGTAAATAAGTCGCAAAATGGCGCAAAACAGAACTAGAGGCAAACATAATTCTTTCAAATGCAAGAGAATAAGAGAAACGTTCAACGGGATTGGGACTAGATCCTGAATCACCCTCTTCGCGGGTGAAGATAGCTCATGGGTAAAGCAACCACCGGAAAAGGCGGAGATCTGGGTTCAATTCCCGATACCGTCGAATTTTTCGTATTCAATTATCCTTGAGCTTTCCAGGCGCTCTCCTTAACGTACCATTTCCAGCATCATATCCCTATCCTGTACTATTTCTTTCAATTTCCAGAATCTGCATCTAAATTTAGAGAATTATTTTATATACATCTTTGAACGTTTAAGGATCTTACAGTAACTTCAAATCAGAAAAGAAACATTTCTCGAAGGCACAGTTTTGTTTTTACGTGGTTTAGATACCCCATTTCTATACATCTTACATAAGAATTTAAACACCACGTCGCAGTCTATAACACACTCCTCAGCCTAAAAGCTGCTTTTAATCGTAGACGATATTCCGTGTAGAAAAGGAGAAGTAAGATATGATATAAAAGAAAATTCTCGCTCGGAGAGGACACGTCAGGGCTGGACGTGAGACGAATGAGACGAGAATAAAGGGGGATCGTATGAGAGAATGTAAGTGAAGATGAAGGGCAGGAAGAACAGGAAGGAAAAAATAATTGATTAAGGGGCGTCAACCACGGAACGAGTCGATTATGCACCCTTTTCCACTTGGGTGGACAAACTTGAAGAGAAAGGAAGATTTATATTTTGAAACGTAACTTCCACGCTGCCATTCTCTCTATTCAGCCCGATATCCTTTTCATTATTCAATCGCAGAAGTTTTTGAAGCCTTCGAGAGACCAGGTGGTGAATATTCATCGTTTTGGACTGTATTGTCCACTTCTCAGAAGTAGAAATGCGCTTGACGATAGACCCTGTCTAGCCTGGGCAAGAAAATGAACGCAATTTCGGGAATTCCGTAAATTTTTGATTAATCTCGATTTTTCTGTATTTTCTGCCTAAGTTCTATGCAGAGCTTAGCCTAAGGAGGAATTATTCTAGTACTTTGAGGCTCGGAAATATAATGTATAAAGCATGTTAATAGGGAATTTAAGAAGAAAATTTTGTCATTTAAGCTACCCGGTGGAGAATTAGCTTTATCGAAAACTTTTTAAAGACAAGAATCAAATCAATTTTGGGTTCTCAGATAGGGACGGATTTAGAATCTCTCCAAGGGGAGGGAATACTTGCCAAGAGGGATGTGGTTTCAGACAATTTCTTTATGAACTCCACGCCATTTAACTTTTTAATCGTGATTAATATAGCATAAGTATAGCGACCGTTGAAAAGTTTCACAACCTGATTTAAATTCAAGCTCCTCGACAGACCCTAGGCAAATCGCTAGTTTTACAAAGTCACCAAGGGCGATTGCCCCTTTATCACCCCCCTCGGATCCTCCAACGCCAATCCGGTAGAATATACTTCTATGCGAAACTTGCAAGAATTACAGGGACATTTCGATATCAGGAAGAAAGGAAGACTCTCAATGAAATATTACAAATGGGTAACCATATATTTCCATCACGGTAAGAAATATAGTTATCTAAGGAATAGGAGAGAAGGGAACATTTTCCTAAGATTTCCATCGCGAAAATTTCTTTCGAATTCCAATCTTGATTGCTTCGGGGAAAGGGAATGTTCAGTGGATTGGTTATAAAGAGACCCGAGCAATTCCAGACCTTTATGAAGTTGATATCAGATGGGATTTTAATTGTCTTCATTCCCTAAGGCAAGGTCTTACGGAGGAAAAAGCCCAATTCATCCCATTCTCAGGGGGGTCGCAAGTACTTGGCCGGCCGAAAGCATCGATAACTCTTAAGAAAGTGATTCGATGGAAAAGCTTTTTGTATGTCACAAAGAGGTTTCTGTGGTGACCCCAACGTCGATATCATTGATTTTCTTCTGATATTTGAATTGTGAAATGCGAGATTGATATCGTGGTGAGGTATATGGGTCGCTTGAGAGCTATGCAGGAAGGAGTGCCCTTTTTAGGATCATTGTGTTGTAGCAACGTGTTTTCCGAAGGGCTTAATAGCGGATCAAGTTTAATTACAGGACTTTCTTGTAAATTCCGCTCCGTAAGTTTCGAAACGCTAAACTTTCCGTTAATTCCTTCGTCCATTTTAGTTTCACGGTGAGACGGTAAGACTTCCAATGGAGCTAATGTTGTTTCGTTCTAATTCCAGTCGTTAAGTAGAAAATACGAAATAGACCGTTCGAAAGTGGGTCAGATCGATCGAGGAGTTGCTCTCCCAAAATGGACACTTGGAAAGATCTTCTAAGACTTCTTCCATAGGCGGGGAAAATTACATCTGGTTTAGAAGTCGTGCGATGGGATAGATAGGGCGTATGGTCGTTTTTATTTATTAAAGAATCATCTCACAATCTTATTAAGAACTGATGTATTTTAGAATTATAAATATTTATCATGTGAGGTATTACTTACTAAAAAATAGATTGCTTTCAGTATTTAACAATGAAAATATTTGGACTATACAATATTAGAATAGGAGAGGAACGAATCGAGAGAAGAAAGTATTCTATTTTTGGAGTTACAAACATACTGTCATTCGAGAAAAATGTTAGAATTGCAGATTTTCTGTCCCTATTATCTGTCTATCTCCTATTAGTATTCAACAGGCTTTAGTTTTAATATCACATACGTTTTCCTTGTTTCACTTAGAATTGGTAAATACGAGAGATACGATAAAGAGATTAAGGTGCCCTCTAATTTCAGATAATTTTATCTAACGCAGCTCTGCGTATAATTGATTCTGATAATGATTTCATAATTGTAACTGTATTGTATATTTTGTTATTTTGGGCTTACTATTCTTGATTTATGATCGATGAATGATGTATGATGTATACGGTTGCCACCATGGAATAGGTTCTATATTGGTAATGATGACGACGACGATGATGATCATTATAATAATAATAACAATAATAATAATTATAAAATCAATTTCATTAATTCAAGGATCATTTGATTTAAATCTCTAGGGAATGACTACTTGGCTTATCATGTCTTTTTGGTTTCATGTCATGTTATTTATTCATTGAACTGAAATTGCGAAACTTTTTGAGGCTATTTGAATCTTTTGATAAGTTCTCAAGTAATATAAAGCACCCTAAAATCGTATTAGAAATCCAGAAATAAAAACTAGTTTTCATGGAAACATATTCAGCCGTAACACTATAAGATATTTATCGTATGTTTCAAACTATTATTTGCCGACCTCGGTGGCGAAATGGTTAGCGGGCTAGCGCTTCAATCCCAGGATTCCAGGATGGAGTTCCGGCTAGCCGGATTTTTCTGGTTAGGGAATGGTTGTGTGTGTTCGTCTATTGTTACTGTTCACGCTTCTCCTGTCATTGTCCAATGAGTGAATGTTTGTGAGGGCGCAGGAACATAAATAAATAAAATTGCTTTACGCATTTTCCTATACTATCATATGTACTTTGGTGTTTTGATTACTCGGGATTTTATTTATTAATTATAGAGGTCGCTTCACATTTTAATTAATGAAGGTACTTGGTCTGGCTTCAATCTATTAGTCTGCTCAACTCTCAGCTAAGTTAAAGATCACGTACTGTAATCTACTCTACTCTAATTTTACGCGAAAATTGGGCCATTAAGCAGATATTTAGGCAGAAACCGATATTTGTCGTTAAATTATGAATCTCTGCTTAAACGACTACTTTAACTCAGCCACTTTAGATTCGCAGAGCGGGCCATCGATGTAACTGCAGCTTTTTCTCTATCCTAGCAATAGAAATGGTTCTATTATTTAAATCAAGGAAGAAGTCATCAGTGAATCCAAATATTTTCGAGTAGCGTTATCTTTTCGATGCTAACGTGCTTGGATAAAATCTTAGATATTTTAAAATATACTTATCGTTAATTAGCTTACGGCGACTTGGAATGCGAGAAGCTTCGCGTACTGAAGTTTAAAATTCTATGTATCCGTAGTCGGAGTGATAATTTCTTATCCTTGACGGCGGTTGAATTTCCCTTCTAAATGAAAGCAGCTTATTCGGTTGTCGACCTTTGTGCTCTCTGGTTTCTTTCAGACTTCTTTAATCTATGAACTAGGGAAAGCCTTTCCCCGAGTCAAGGTAAGCATATATTTCTTCACCGCCGTGAGCAGTAGTCCTTTTTCTCGGAAACAGCATTTCTTTTTTTCCTTTCTCCGTTTAATATGAGATTTCGCTTCGGTGCAATTATTAGGCCAACTTGAGCGAGGTCGGTGATAAAAAGATGGAGCGATTGAGATAGCGGAAGTATAATGGCGGAGGAGAAATGCGAGGGGAGAGTTATGCGGGCTAAGGAAAGGGATGAAAGGAATGAGATGGAGAAATGCTTACAAGGAATGGAGCATGGAAAGTGAGGATAAAGGTGAGTGCTAAAAGGAACCTTTTGAAAGGAGAAAGGCGTCGAAATTCTTAGAAAGAGTTATAGAGGGGATGCACGTTGGTGGATTTACTCAGCAATGAGAAATGAAGTCGAAAGGCAAATGTAGGTTGGAGCGAAAACATTGAAGACAGTAATTAGTTTTATTTTACCCAATCTGTACTTCGTTTTACACCTTATTCTGAAAGAAATACTTATTAAATCGTTTTCGTGGAGTTTTATGTTTTGATTTAGGGGAATTAATTCCTCCGGTTTTCAGAACTTAGTCAAATATTAAGACCTAGTATTAAAATACGTATATTCCTAAAATGGACTTAAACTTACGTTCACTTTAGGGCCCGGTATTTTATTGTTTTGTTATGTAGATCATAGTTAATCCCCATGCTAATTCAAAATATAATCGTATATACGAGATTGACGATAATCTTCTCTTTAACAAAACTTTATGGTACAGGGCCCTAAAATGAACATTATTTAATGTCTATTTGAAGCGTAAATTATAATATCGGATTTTAATGTTAATTATTTAACGTCTTCATTCATTCATTAGCAGCGTTTAGAATATTTTATGCCGTCATTCGTCGGATATGGTGTTGCCAAGTGAAAATGAAGGTGTGTGAGACCTGGGATTCCATAAATAATACAATTTGCAACTTTTTCGATGTTGAATATCAAAAAGAGTTTGCTCAGTTTTTGATGGATTATTAATTACTATCGTGCATTTGTTTAAGTACATACGAAATGTTTCAGTTTTACGAGATATTTTGCAGCAATTTAAATAAAAGTCTCTAAAACAGGGTCACTGATGTCATGAGTTCTTTGTAATTTTCATATGATAATATATAATGAATTACTCTCTTTTCATAATTTAGAGAGAAGGCAAATGGTGGTAGATTAACTACTCAGAAGAACTGTTGAATATTTTTCGAATATATGAATGCTTAGTCATTTATTAACTCTTATTGAAAATCTTTTGTATTATATTTCGTAAAGTTAATTTATTTTTGTATTTATCAATTCTCATTGACTTGCTCAAATAACCAATTACATAATAGAAAAAATCTGCCTTGACATGAGTTTTCTTAGTTAAAATGTGTTATTAATTCTCTGAAAACGTGATTCTCGCATTTTTTTCTAATGCTTCATTTGAGCTTGATCATCAATGTCATTAGTTCAAAATTATATCAGATATAATCGAAGATTTCTGGAGTTAAAAGGGACAATGGATGGATTCCATTGCTATCGTGTAGGCTAGGAAGGTGTCACTCGCACAACCCGGTTCATTTGGATTGTTACGATGACAATACCGAGTACGCGATGTTAGCAAGTAGTTGGTTGATAAGTTTCCTGAAGACAATACTTACTGTAATGAATAAGGCGATTTTCCTCTTCTATACTAAGGTATTCTTCACATTGGTGCACTATTTTCTTTCAAGATTACTTCAAGAGAACATTGCAATGGATATGATCCGGAATATGTGTTATAAATGACATTTTATTTCATCTGTGTACTCGTTTGAAATGATCCGATTATGGAGCATAAAAATTTGTATTCTATATTAGGCGTTTACTATTATTATTATTACTAACAAACTACAAGTAAGCTTTAAGCCTGGTGGCAGTTTTTTATATATATAAATGTTTACACAATCAATATTCAATAGACGCATGACATACATACGATACCCACAGGATTATTATATTCTTAAATTCATAAATAACATGAACATATTACATGAAACCTAAGTAATGCTTAAAATATAAATTGCTTTTACTGGATTTTTTGGGGTTTATGACAGGCCTGCTAGGCTATCGTAGCGGTCACTGGGTAAAGCCCCACCGGACATCACCCTGTTAAGTAATCCCTCACTTCTTCCAGAAGTCCCTACATTACTACAATGCTTTACTACTATAGTACTTTACTACTAACTTTTATACTTTTTCAAGTGTAAACAACTATACTTGTTATTCACAACATAATTACGAAGTATATTTATTTATAAAATCAACTGAAGATAGTTTTCTCTTCATTCTGCATTTCTTGCTATAATTGAAGATACGAATCTAATAGCTACAGTTAGTTATTATGTTAGTATTAAACTTATTTAAATGGCGTAAATGTATCTTTTTGGCTATGGATTTGAAATAACGCTTTTTTGTAAAGACAAGAAAATTTCGCAGCTACACTTACAGTCGTTCCGTTAAGCATTCATGCTATTCAGCCTTAAACCTTGTCCTTGATTTTATACTATAGAGCCGTCAGTAGAGATTGAGTTGCGGCGTAAGTGTTACTATATTAATGGGATAGAGTGATGGAATCAGATACGGGAGGACTTCGGGCCATCATTACGGCAAAAGCCACTTAACCTTCTCTATACACTCGCTGAGGGAGTTCTCCAATGAGATTATGGATAGGCTATAAAGTAAACGTGGAGAAGAGGAAGGATAGAGGATAAATATTGTGAACATATGGGAAGTATGTTCATATAAAGTTTTCGAAGCAAACCTCAGTGACCGCCATGCTTTATTACAATCTGTACGCTAGAGAAATTGCTGTAGAAACTTTACTTCATTGCATCTTATGTGGTTACAATTTCATATATTACCCTATATATTATTCTCTATATCACAAAATGTAATTGTTGACTAATTTAATATAGAAAAGATTTATCGCTAAACGAGCTTTAGAGATATAGTGATACCAATCATATGAAGAATGAAAACCCCCTGCCATAGGCCGAAAGGCGGCTTGCAGGGTATTCTAGTAGATATAAAAGAATTTATCGGTTAACACTAACTTTTTGGCTAACAATAACGTCCAGTAATGTTTTTTTTGATCCGCGAGCCTATTAGAGGGCATAAAATATAAAAACCTTCCAAAACATCTTACACGGTCTTCATTCTTACTGATAAAAAGATTTTGGTAAGTTTTTGGCTGAAGGTATGCATATCTCCAAATTTGATGCCCAATGAGAAACTGACTCTCGGCTGGTTCTGGAACGAACTTTCTTCTTTAGCCGTAGTGTCCCTGAGTATTTTAAGAACGTTATTTTTTCTGAATGACATTGCGTTGTATATTACTCGAAAATATTTTTATTCCATCCTTGCTGTGAAGTATGACCGGTTCGACATCACCAACAGCACTATTTTCCGAAAAGCTTTGTGGACGTAAAATATGACGTGGGAAGTAATTTTTAGAAGTTATTTATTTTGTTCTATCAATAGCTAGCGATTTTTGCAAAGACTGATTACATATTTAAAGGTAGGTGGACATCAATTACAATAGTTCAGCGAAATGGAGTGAGTTTGCTCCGTAATTACCATATATATGAAGTAATTAGTATCTTCGTTTGTTGAGGTATTTAGTATTTAATTTTCCAGTGAAATTGAACGAGGATGTCTTTTTCTTTACGTCATTGAAATGCCGTATTTTGTTACCGGTACTTTTCTTAGCAAAGAGTAAAATCAAAGAATCGCTTTGCTTCATTAGGAATACCATCGAAAGAGAAAGAGGTTTTAGTCATGTTCGTAAAATGTATTTCTAGAGGATCAATATTTGAACGGTTTTTTCTTCTGGAGAGCATGAAAGCGGGAAAATTTATTTACACGCTTGAAATCGATTAACTTGTTGTGGGGGGAAAATGTATCGTGTTTCTGGAAGGATATTTTATATGCTAACCCATACTCCTAGAAGTTTATTTCCAGACCGCTAATATGTAACGTGCTGCAGCTGTGTATTATTCTGCATGCTCCATCTTTTTTATAGGGGTATATTTTATCCAATGAATTTTTGATAAAGAAGAGGGCTTTAAAAATTTTCTGCGATAATTAAGGTTGAAATTAAAGGAAGACAGCTGGAAAAATCGGATAGCTAGGATATAGGAGAGTTTTTAATGCTGCGCAAATATTCTAGACTTTAGACAAAAGAGTTTATACTACAAGCCTCCATGTAGGATTCGATCTGATTAAAATCCCTTAAGGATTTGAAGCATAATGCTTCATTATATCCGATTAAGGCAACAACGCATCGAGTTTTTTTTTACCTATTGATATGGTACGAGAATAATAGCAGATTAATTTTCAAATTGAATGAAGACTACACAATGCATACCGTTCGGAGATAACGGAACAATGAGAAGAAAATTCTGGAGTGAACTGTGAAAGCTGTAATGATGCAGCATGAAGGTTTCCTATAAAATAAGGTTCTTTATGTTTCTATGAAAGCTTCCTATATTCCGGAATATGTAATTTAACGACCGAATTTAGGAGGACTTTAGTTTCAGTTTTTTAATTGACGGATTCTGCCAAAGCACATAAACGATTATTTTTTTTGTGATTTTAAAGATAATGACGGCGGATATCCAGTGAATTACCGAAAGGATTTTACTCTGAATGAGTCAGTGGTGATTTCGATTTCCTTACATTTTTGTGATCTTGAGTTCAGTTCTTTCAAGGTTTGTTCGTAATTTGATATTACTAGTATCTACTAACATCAAGTATGTTAGTAATTTCTAATCATGTATCATATTTCTCAAAAACCAGGATATCCGGCAGAAGTACCTATTACTGTAATTTAATGGGAACATACGATTGATTTTCTATGATTCATCAGGTGGCCGCTCACCGTAATCGATAGCAACGGGAAAATGAAATCTTAGAAGTGGATGACGCACGTTTCTGATCCTTGCGGAGATACCGTGTTCTTTTGTCATCCTGCGGGATATTTTTACAACTCCTCCGTGGAATTTCTTTGTGGAAATTGCTTAGGAGACAAAGTAATCGTCACTTCTTTAGCTCCTATCTGTTATATAAGCAATGGAGGCACGCATGATACACATGCTTGAGTTTCGACTAAGGATTAAGAAGGCTGCCGTAACCGGGAATCGAACCCGGGTCTCCCACTTACCGGGCAGGTGCTTTGACCTCTAAGCTACCACGACAGAACGATCTCTCCTTCAAAGGAGATTAAACTAAAAATTGAAGGAGAGATCGTTCTATCGTGGTAGCGTAAAGGTCAGAGCACCTGACCGGAAAATGGGGGACCCGGTTCGATTCTCAGATGCGGCAGACTTTTTCTCTTTCATTTCTGCGTCTCCTCTCTATTGACGATAACAATCTAACCCTAAAAGAGAAACTTTTCAAGCTGGTCAATCAAAATTAAGATGTAAAAATATTGATGTAAAATATCATTTTTAAACCTCTGTATTTAAACCAAAATTTCCTACTGAGCGTTATATAATCCGGTGGAAAACTTGCAAACTTCATACCTTAAGCAGCCTTTGCGGGTGTTCAATGCGGCCTTTAACGTCTTTCCCTCGATCAAGTGCTCACATTCTAGTAATTTTGTTTCCCATTCTTGTTTATCACGTCAGGTGGAAAAAATGAAAAATACTTCAGTAAGATTTATTCAGCTAATACATTAATTCTTCTTCGTACGATTTTGACGAATGACTGTTTGAATGCAGGCAACACGCCGAGCAAGTGCGGTCTTTCTAATCGGACTGAATGATAAATGCGGCCTTTCGATGAAAGTAGACTCCCTTCCTCTGATCTAAGCTATGCGATTGATACTGTTTTTACTACTTCCTCTGAATTGTAGGATATTTTATCAGCAAAAAGGATCCTATGCATTTTAAAAATATGAACGGATCCTAAAAACTCCTGAATATCACTATCTCTATCTCGAACTGCCAGCATTTCACTTAGTTGTCTTTTACCAGTATTGTTCTCGGTGAAGTTGTTAGATTTAGGGTATTTTCTGAAGACACGTTATATTTTCTCCCAGGCATTCCGGGTTCCGTTTCTAGGTTGGATATGAATGTTTGTGTTTGTCATAGGTTGAATAAATTGATTTCTTACTCTAAATTTCATATTAATGAAGTCGATGTTAATGTCAATAGCGTTAATTATCATTCCTGATAACGTTCAGAAATGAGGATATTTTAGAACTTTATATACATCAGAAGATTCCTTTCTTTACATTTATAAATGGTAATATATGAGCTTTAAGTATCTGTTGCGAACGCTTTCGTATCTTAGACAGCTATCTTATACGAAGTGCTCTGGAATGGATAGAAAACTGTATGATGTATGAGCAAAATTTACATTTTAACCGTTTTTGTGGAGAGGGGAACAAGTTTTTGGAAAGAAATAAACATTTCCATCGAGTAATCATAACGGATCGTGCCCCTGAGTATGCGATATGCGAATTTTTATTGCTATCTTCTACCACTTTTAATTATTTTACCCAAAGATTATCCGTATTACAAAATTTTCCCGTATAATTTTAGATCTTGCGTTTTTATTCCAAACCCTCTCCATTAAAGTTCCGAGCCTTAATTAATTTATACCGAAGTGTTCTAGGCTTGATAACTTTTGAAAATAAATTATGAAATATGAATGAAAACATCCCTCTGTGATATTTTATGGTAAAGCATTTTATTGCCTTTCACGCTGGAGAGATTGAAGCGGAATTAATCGAAACCTATTTCTCTTTATATGCAAATCTTTCTTTCGTTAACTCTTATCTTATAAGCTTTTCTGCCGTTTTTACCTCCAGCAAATGAAAGGAGAGATTGATTTTCCCTTACATGTTTTCATCAAGTTGTTGTTGTTGTCGTTGCTGTTTGTATTTTAAATCATTACTATCTGAGTGAGTATTTGCCAACAACGATTCAATTAACCAATATTTATGAAACAGTCGGTTAATAAAAGTGAGTTCGTATTTTCTGAGTATTTTGCGGCATATTTTACTTTTAAATTCACGTTTTACGAAATATTCGATCAGTTTTATCTCGTTTATCCCGGATAACCATTCGTTGGCGAATTGGTTAGCGTGCTATCTCAGCAACACCGAGGTCCCAGGTTCGAATCCTGGTCAGGGAATGGTTGTTTTTGTTCATCTTTACTAGGTTAATTGTAAGAGTGGTCTCATTAGACTAAAAATCGCCTAAATAAAGACACAATTATTATTATTGTGGTCGTTTTTGCTTCCATCAAATAGAAAGTGGTCGATTTTATCTTCCTTGTTCATTTTAAAAGCTTCGACGTTTTCATTTTAAGGGTAAACGTTTTAATTAAGATCTTAGTAGTAGTAATTTAAAAGTGCTTCGACAGCTGAGGTCATTTCGCGAGCGAGTCCACTCCGGGAATCGAACCCGGTACAGCTATCACGGAAGTCGAACGTGTTACCCACAGGGCTATTTCCCGGTAAGATCTTTTATACTGCTATTTCCTAAACCGATATTTTCTTGACCATGGTAGATGATCAGATCTTCGAAAGCCATTGATTTAAGCCGTGTAGTGGACATCGTTTACGAAGTATTCAAGTATTCAGCCTCATAAAACCGAGGAAAGCAGTATCTTAGAGGTGGTGTGTAATCCATAAAAGAGCTAGACGGAGAGGCGTAGGGTGTAGAAATGGAGGTGAGAATGAACAAGGGAATAAGAGAAAAGGGAAAAGGGCGAAGCACGTGACGATGGAAGGAATGGGAGGATGGAAAGTGTTTTTGAAGTGCGTGTGCGTCTCAGAGCGTGGGAGGAGAGGGAGGAAACGGGAATGACGCGGGCAACAGCGGCAGAAGGGGAAGGAGGGGCTTCCCTCCTTTTTTACGTATTCCTCTACTGGAGATACTGCGCCCAAGCTGCAAAAGCACCACTTTCTTTATCTCCCATTAAAAATGGTCGCTATTATGCCATGCGGGATGCATAAGATCAAGGCGCCGATTAGTCATGCGAAATGCCTACCTCTCAGGATAAGGAGCTTCATCTGTAATGAAAGGGAAGCTTACGTCTTTCTTTCCTATAATGCCTCTGTGACGTCACTGGACTCTTACCGAGTAGCCATTGATGTTCTCTTACAATTCTGGTCGTATTTCCTTGAATCCGCTTCATTCATTCTTGCAGCGCTTCCAAACCTTTTGACTTCTTCGGCACTTATTTATTAACTCAAATTTGACGGCACACTAAACCAGTGCGCTATTTTAAATTCAAGCAGTAAAAGAAGAAAACGCCTACTTTGCAATGAAATATATTTTTAGTGTTTTAAAGAATCCCTAGACTAAGAACAATACCCCAAGTTAAAGCACGCTGGTAATGCGGAATCAGGAAAACATGACGTCATATTTCATACGACGAAAAATTTCACGTCACGCCAAGAGCTTAGTCGAAGCACCGTAATGGGCCGCAGCGCATTGAATCTATTGAAGTATTTTTTTTTCAACATCGAATGCTTTTGTTTTATCTTGTTATTTCGAGTTCTTTTTATTTAGAGGTGAAATCTCTACACCATCGTTGGTCACGTGTCTTCTACCATGAAGGATGAGTATAATATCCAATAAAATGAAAAATGGTGCCCGCTATTTGTATTTTTACATAATGGGATGAATGAGTAACTATTTGACGTACTAATTGATGATAGATGTTTTCATTAATTGTTTTCTAACTGAAGATCGTTTCCAGTGGTATTCAATGGCGTCATTCTTTCTCATCTTGAGTATTATTATTATGTATTCTTCTCATTATTACCCTGATCGCACTCCGTTTTTTACGAAGATGTAAATTTTGTAAAAGGTGTTTAAATGTAGATAATATATACATTCAGGTCTTCAATGAAATGATTGTACGAATGTAGAAATCAACCTTTTGTTCCATAAGTAAAGGCATGTCTATAGCGAGAGAAAACTTAACGCTTGTTTTGTTTTAATTCTTGAGAATAATAAATAACCTTATGAGTAGATTTATGGTTCATTAGGTTAAATGCGAATAGTATCCACTATTGTAACTGTTTCCAATTTATGTTTGAGAAACCGCGAAGACCTCTAATCTTTTGAAGATAATTTACATTCCGAAGCATATTCTTGTATTTCGGTTGCTTTTAAATTTTCCGCCCTCCGACTTTACGGAGAAAAGTTAATAAATGTAGCCATTTGACATGATGTTGAGTAGAAGTTTGCGAAAGAAATGAGGAAATGGCTGTAAACAGGATTTAAAGCTTGTCGTCATCTTATCACCATTGGAAGGCATGGGAAGCCATGAGTATAATTTTTGCAATCCATCAAAACAATGACCAATTCTCTTCCTCCTCCGGTTTTCAAATGTTATTTTTTCTCTTAGACATATCTCTTCACTCGCCTAACGTACACAAGGTGATTGATGTCTGTTGGTTTTTCCTGAAGATGGTATCACGATAACGGAACAAACCTCTATAAAACCACTTGTAGATTTTGGAGGTTTTTATGGAAGAATGATCGTAAGAACAGATTCTCTGCGTCATTCAGTTACTAAGTGCTCTGTCGAAAACAATTTTATACTCGCAACAATAACGATTTCCTGAATCTTAAGTGATAGATCTATCCAAAACAAAAAGTGTTACGTCTGCCTTTATCATGTTAATTTTATTTGATCAGGGCGTACTCATTTCGCGCAGTTTATTAACATGATTGGACTCTTTATTGTATGGACATTGATGTTCCAATGACAGATTGATACCGATGAATGGGAGTGGTTCAAAATTAAGTTATAATCTCCACAAATAAGAGTTAATTTTCATGGAATAACATTAACCTGACGTCATATCGTCACTACTTTTTACATAAATTGTTCAATGGAAAATTAAGCACATATGAGCACGGTTTCTAATGGCATGAATTGCGATAAATTATTCACCCATTGTTTTAACGGTAAAAATACACACCGAAAAAGTAATGAGTAACAGATGCTGTTTCGGTTGTTTGAATTTAGGAAATTATTCTTCCTGATCAAAATAATCTGCTGTTGTCGTGTTTCAAAATTTGACTCATAAGTTACAATTAAGGCTCTTTCCAGACTGACGGTAGTAAAGCGCCTGATTTCAGGCGACAGCCTTTGGGGTGGCCATAAAAATATTTTATTTTAAATGTGATGAAGCTGTAAAAAAGTTTCGACAGTTAAAAAAAAGATATTCCCTCATAATATTTGTTAAGTAAATTCTAACGCAAGTAATTTGTGATGACGATTTTCTGAATGTGCAAGATAATAGTGTCAATAATGCTCATTCCTTCCGGACGATCAATAGTCTGAAGTCAGGTCCGTTTTCGAGCAATTTACTACGTGAGAAATCTGTATGATTTTGTGTTATATCTATTTAACTCACTCAATACTATACAGTAAAAATCTTGTTTCCTCCTAAGTACCACGATATTCTTTTATTTTATCACGATATTATTTTATTCACGAAAGGAGCCTTATTTACTCATTGACGAGTACAGAATACCACCAGAAGAAAGGCGATATACATGTCATTTCGTCGACCCAACTTAGTGAAGGTTCAGGAGTGTTTGAAGCAATATTCGGATATCGGACTTCAAAAAGGAAAGTGGCATGTCTAGCAAACCTTGATGGGAGAAAGAAGGAGTGTTTATCTCGGCAACTTTTCGATGCAAGTTGTTCACTAACGTTTTAACTCTAAATCCATCTGTTAATATCCTCAGTGGTGCTATCTTTTGATAACTGCCAGTATTACTCACATAACGTGGGTTAAGATTTTATCTTTGAAAAATATTTCATCTCCACGTTGTAGCTTAATTTCTCTCTACGCAGCTTTTTAAAAGGCGTTAGCAATACAACCTGCGATTTTTGTCAGGCTTCCAAATCCAACCTTTAATTGTTCGATTCATGGTTAGAGACCCTTTCCAAGATGGTTGCGGAAGACTTTTTGAAAAATTAGTTTTTTTATTGTGTAGCTGTTAAGTTCGTTTACGGGCAACCTTGACCGAAGGAAATAGCGACACTTCCTTATTAAAAGGTTTCTGTAATTTCTTGTAACCCTACATTCTTGGTTTAAACGATATCATTGGTTTAGAATCATCGCTGAAGTTGCTTTAATGATTCCATTGCTTTGATCGTAATTCTAGTCGTTTGTTTGCGACGCTTCGTTATCTTTGGTTGCATTTTCTGTCGACTATGGACGGTGAAATTAGGAAGAATTCAAAATTTGAACGACGCACAATCCTCATCACATCTGCGAAATATATTTTACGGTTCTTTTAACAAGGAAATCCTGTCAGTTAGAATTCGTCATGTTGCGCGACTTAACTATTCAGATGTACACAGATACGGATCGACTTAGATGGTACCTTTTTTATGAAATTTCAAGGATTTGTAAATTTCTATCATAAAAGTTGAAGTCATAATTAATTTATAAAACGTGATTTTATGTTTTTTATTTTCATACGATGAATGCATTACACATTTTACATGATTGTTATGCACCCTCTGCCATGCATTTTAAAAGTGTGGGTAGCTGCCTACCAGTGAGTCAAAGAATGAGTTTTGTTGGGTCACCAAAATCTTTAAAACTTCAAATTTGGAAACACTTGAGATGAAAAAATGAAAAATATAAAGTTATGCCGGAGCGTCAAATATTCTTTCAGGCTAATGAAAAGCATAAAAGAAAGAAAAAATTGAGAGTACCTAATCGAAAAAAATATTATCTGTGGAGAATTTGTCAGAATCGTGACATTTAGGAAATCAGGGAGATGAAACATTCGACTTAAAAAAGGATTGAATAAAAGGAAATTAAACGAGCGGAATTTTGAGCTAAATTTATTCCACCTGTCTCCACTTCAGGTTTCTGCCTTAAGTCATCATAGCCGGCGATCAGACGATGAGATGAATCAATCTTCGGCTATTAAATTCCAATTTATGCCAGTCACAATCCATCGCTCAGTTCTGCCACTTCGCTAAAACAAACCTTAGATCAATATACTAATTTTAGCCAAAATTGATGGAGATGAGTTCCGTTTCACTAGAGCCTTTATGGTAATTCCCTTGGAGATCCCGACGATAAGTAGGTAAAAATGGTTCACTCAGTATGCAAATGTTGTTTAGCTTTCCCTCGCGTAATTAGAATGTTACGGACGACGGGGTAGCTGCATGGAAGCGTGAAGATGCTGTGCGGATTATTCACGCTTCGACAGTCATTACTGAGCGCTCTCAAACCGTAAGCGTTGCCGTCGCTGTACGCACTATATTTGGAAAATTGATTTATCCCTTTAGATGGAAAATCCCTTTTCCCGCTAGGTTTTGTTTTTTTTCCTTATCTAAATTTGGGTATAGAAAATAAGATACATATCGGAAAAAAAGGGTGACAAAGGTGGAATGCTTATTGTGAGAATCCTTTATGGTGTTCCTAATGACACTTCTCTGTCTGTGTGATTATTTATCACAAGTGTCACTTGCTCGCATTCCATTCAATTCGGCTTAGCATCGCCATTATAGTTAATTAACTAATTCATTTATCAGGAAAGGCTTAACTTGATGTTATTCTGGGACAGATATAAAATATTATTCTTTTTCGAACGAAGGAACATAATTACGTTTTTAAGTACAACTGATTCATAGAATGAAATTAAAAATGAATGGAGGTTCGGTTATTTATACTTAATTTACTAATAATTAATCCGTTTCGAAATTATTTGGAATTATTTGGGTGAAGGACTCATCAACCAGTAAAAACTGTTCAGAACAATTTATTTACTGGTTGAATCAATATTAAACGATAGGTTTCTTAGGAGAATTCGTTATCGACTCCTCTTTGAAATTAATACTACGATGATTAATCCCAAGGAAGAATGGACTTGAAAAAAGTCTGACGGGACCGGGAATCGTACTGTGTGTGTACTACGATGATTAATTTTTCCTTTACATTCTTCTCGAACCGCTTATGTGAAGTATATGAATTTTTCGTATCTGAATGGAAAAATCATGAAATGTACCCCCATTGGACGATATTGGTTAACTGTTTATGCATCCGAATTTGATATAAGATGTGGTATCTTATACAATAATATTGCGATTTTTACAAGGAAGCCTTTTTCTAGCCTTTTTTTTGTGTACACATAAAACCATGTCATAGGTATATTTTGGCATTGTACTTATTATTGTTAATTCGTGAGAGGTTCTTATTACAAATAATTTATTCCTATAGTTCGAGTTGACCTTGGATATGATTTAAAAGATTTTTGAACTCTTATATTTATCTATATTCTACAAATTTGGTGGCCATAATGAAAACTGAAATATAAGTTCAAATTATCAATCTCAAAACTATTTCTAAACCATATACTACGTGTACACGTTTTTGCAAAATGTGCTTTTTTTGGTGCTCCGCTATCAATCGGCAGTTTCGATCGTATAGTCACTAAGGTCTCCAATTACATGATGGCCTTCGTCACTTGAAAAACAAAACTTGATTCTGCGGATTCATCTCCCTCTTAATAATTCCAGTGGTCCAAATTGCTTTGGTTTGAATTTCTTATTCTATGACACATGGTTACGTTGTCCTATTCTAATTCCTGTAGATGATAATAGTGATACACTTCAAAGAAGACATTAAAAATTTTGCAAACGGAAAAATTTTTGATTTCATTACAGTGTATATCCTTTTTCGAGGAACACCATAGCTGTGGTGATAAAAACGAAAATAAATTCAGCATCTCTTTCAACTTTGATACGAAATGTAAAAAATATGCGCGTTTGCATAAATTTAACTCGGACAGTCATGCATTTCAAAAAGGCTGTTTTGGATTTATATTGCATAATTCAGGCTGTTGAATGAGGTATTTTAAATAAATTAAAAACGTGATCTTTTATTCAAATCCATAATGCATATCTTTATCGATTAGATGAAGATTGATGCCTGAAATTAACGTTCAATCACAACCCTTGGATTGCAATTTTATATTTCATATTATTCATCAAACCATAAGTCTAATGCAAATTGAATAAATTCCTGATCACTATTGAATGTGGTATGAATGTACGTACTGAACCATTGACTGAAAATGGTAGAAACTCTTCGGATATTATTCCATCAGAGGGAATGTTTTACAGTGAACATCGCTGCCTGATTACGAATCGCAATATATTTGGCTCTTGATTCAATATTACAGAAATTTGGGTCTTCATTTAGTATTTCAGGGTTATTCAAACTTAAACTATTACGACGTTTTACAAATGCGGATTTTCACATGGCAACCAGCTATTTTTTTCCTAAGATAAATAAAACTATTCGTATTAATTATTTATCGATAAATTTAAAAAAATCAACGAAAAAGAAGCAATTCACATTGAGATTTTATTTTTACCCTTCTTCAACATCTTTCAGATTAATTCCAATTTGTTTTCCCCCATAACGTCAAGTCTTCGGTGTTGTTCAGGCAATCAGAAAAAGTGATAATGAGGTGGTTACTCTCGCCTGTTCTCGGATAATCATTTCCGTTTGCCGCGACGCATTAAAATAGTTTCAAGACCAGCCGAAGGGTCGGAACCCAAAGTATATAAAACGTTATCGTATGGGGTCCGCAGGTAAAATCGTAATTTAGATGCAATCCATGGGAACCAATTTCTTCTCGAGAATGAGTTCACTGTTTTGATGCGTCGTTTGTTGTTGCATGTCTGTATTGCTAATTTTTTCCTAGAAACAAACGCAACTTAGACAGTTTCTACCTACATCATTTGACGTAATTGCGAAGGAGTTTCACGTTAATATAACCGATAGTATGAGTTTTGCCTTCCTAAAGAAAGGAAGAGAAGCTTTTTTTGGTGTTGGAAATGAAGGATTGGAACCTATTTTTATGCTAGAAGAAATCGAGATTGCTATCTTGTCATGTAATAAATCGTATGTTGTTCAAAATATTGGTACAATAAAAATTTCTTGAAGATTCTCTAATATAACTCTTAAAAGGATTTTTCCTTTCAGTTATTACATAGTCAATGTTCAGATGTTACATCTAATTATCGAATTACACTGTAGACCATAGAAGACATCAATTAGCATTTCCTTACTCTGGGTAACGAGTTAACGGGTGATTTCTATAGTGTAATCGTGACTGATTTGTGGAATCAAAACCACGGATGTACGAAACTTGTCATCAGCCGGCAGATGATCGTCTCGCTAAAGCATACTGGGTTTCGTAAGGAAGGAAAATCGTGTCAAAGGTAAAGGAATTTCAATAGCTGAATTTAGTTAAAAGTGATCGTATTTTAAAATTAATTGAGAAGCTTTCCCGTCATAATGGATCTATAAAATTATATCAAACGTAGCAAACTATATCAAACGTAGTAAAAATAATTCATCTTCAGCTGACTTTGAATGTGTATCTTCTTGAAACTGATATGTGTATCTTCTTGAATGTGTGAATATGTATCTTCTTGAAACTATATTCTTGAAACTGATGTAAGAAGAGACTTACTATATTATATTATAGTCTCAATCTCGCCCTGAAATAAAGTCGTTTTATTATTATTATTATTATATTTATAATGCCTTATTTTGTAACTATATAGCCGTAGATTACACGTTCTTTTTTACTATCCCCACTTTTGAACCTAAATGTGTGTATTAAATTAATTTATTAATATTATTCTAACTAAAAGTATAGGTTAATCATCATTACTAATCTCATAATATATTCATTAGATATTGATAAAATTTAATATCAATGTAGTAGTAGTAGTAGAGGTAGTATTATTGTTAAAAGTGCTTCGATTGCTTAGGCAACTTCGCACGTACGTTCCCAACGGGAATAGAACCTGGGACCACTTTCGACGAAATCGAACGCGTTGCCCTCTTCGCTATCCGAAAGCTCTTTAATATCGATATATTTACAGATATTTTGCTTATAACCATTATAAAAGATCTTTAAATATATCAATCAATTTTTCGATAAAAACATGCCTAAAATACCTTTCAGTCTTGATAAAATATTACTAGGAAACCCCGTTCCTGAAATTAATAAGCGTTAATTAGGAAGCATTAACAAGAATTCCTAAATATTTTGTTTGGCTTTCGTAGCAGCCAAGGAAACATCATTGTCAAATACGTCGGCCTATGGCACTGATGATCTCGCCTTCCTTCGTCAGAATCATCCGTTAAGCCCGCATTAATAGCTAAAGACAGGTGTCTTCTTCGGTTGGATGAGGGCGGAATATCGGCTCTCCTCTATTCTTAGTGCAATTTAACGCTTCTCCATTTGGGAAGGCGTGGAAGATATCAAGGGCTTAACTCATATTTATGCACATGGAATATCCGTCGATAAATATGTAAGTTACTTGCTTATACATTATGCATTTCTTTCATATTTCTACGCATACATGAATATTAAAACGTACTCTGTCAACCCGAGAAAACTCAATTCAGAATTTTCATCGCTACTCGTAGAAGCGTTGGTTCATGGTGTCGGAACAAAAGGCCGTGTTCGTTTGAGTTCAAATTTTTTAAAACGATTTTTCAGTCCTCAGGGGCTAATTCATGAACTGTGTCTCTATTCGATGGCCATTTCAAATTCAAGTGTGTTAATCAGCTTTAAATAGACTGCATGAGCGTTTTACGGGTAAAGAGTTTTAAAAAATACGGTGTTATTTTTATAAATCATACGCTCCCTTAGAGCATGATCTGAGAGCGTTGCAGAAGTGTAGAGAATGAATAATTAATGATCGAAATATAGTGGACTTTACTCAAAAGGCCTTAAAGAGCGATTCCGTAAAAACGACCTCCGTCGTGGTCCCTAATATCGACCAATGAGTTTCTTTAAAGGGAAACTAATGCTCCGAATGTGAAGGTTGAAATTGTCCTATTGATAAGCATTTCGCTTTAGCGTGTAAGATAACCGACTTCAAAAATGCATCAGTTCTTGAGTATTCTCTGTTTTCCAGAACATAGGCACGAAAGATTCCTTTTATAATTATAAAGCGGAAAGAGTATACTCATCAGCAGGTGGAGAGAGATACTTTTCATGCTTTTCAAGGTAGAACATTTTCAAAAATTTATTACGCGACCTGAAATCTATCCGAAAGTCTTTTAATCTCCACATTTTAGAATTAGAAATAATTACAAGAATATAACATATTTTAAAATTGATACTACAATTACTACCACTGTTTCTATCAAGCATAACTATAATATTTATAGTAGGCACAGTAGTTGGAAAAATAATAACATTTAGAAAATTTAGTTGAATCTTCCTTAAAAGGCAACCATAGAACTTTTTTAAATAGAAAACCACCATTAATAAGGTAGAAGCTCTAAGTACGCAAGACTCCATCGACCCTTAAAAAGCAATTATGCCATTATAACTTGATATTTTTGAAGTTCTACACATATAACTCATTCGTAAAGAAATTTAGCTTATACCCAAGAAATTGAATGGGAAATGTTGCGAGGAATCAGGAAATATGATAATTCGCTGGGCTTTACTTATAAATTGATTAAAATATAATTCATTCAGGTTTGTTATTCGAGCTTCATTTTAGGTACGTTAATACAAAACAGTATTAAAATACGAAGATAATGGTATAAACGGGAAGAAAATATTGGAAGATCATTAATAAGGTCAGAAAGTAAAGGAAACCAAAACATAACTCTAGGGACTGCAGCATAATAGCTTTTGCTTTTTCACTGGAAAATTTTTCAGTAAAATATGAACGATGATTACGAAATTTTCAGAGTATCAAAATACAGGTATCAACTGCAGTTTTGGTTTGACATTAATTTATCCACACTCCTTTAATCATGGTTTCGATGCTAATCTGCATGATACAAATAGCATTGGTTTTATATGTAGGATAAAATGTCTATTAGAATATGTTCAATTAGAATTATATTGAAAATGGTAGCACGGATTGATAGAATAACCACGGTTGGGACAAACCCTTTATTCAGATTCAGAGATTAGATTAAGATGCATTATTTTATTTTATTCCTTATTTTCTTAAGGCATGGTGGCACAGTTTGAAGGCACTAACAATTTCTGGATTTACCTTATAAATTGCCCATTCAAAACTAATTGACTCAGCTAACGAGACCCAACTCTTAATTTTGCCTGAAAAAAAATTGGAATTTTCTTAAAACATAGTGGTACAGTTTGAAGGCACTAACCATTTCTGGATTTACCTTATAAATTGCTCATTCAAAACTAATTGACTCAGCTAACGAGACCCAACTCTTAATTTTGCCTAGTTTGCTTTACAACATGTCTTCCTCACTGCTACTGTTTGCTTCTAAAATTACTTATAAAAGTGCTGCAAACGTTTATTGTACTGAAATTGCCTTGGGGTGGAATTCGTCCTTCTTTTGATTTCTTTGGATGGTTACCCTTAGTAAGAGATTATCGATACAGAAGTTGTTTTTTAGAGCATTTTCCAAATATTCTCCATGGTAGCAAAACAACAAAGAATGAAAACTTCCTGCGACCGGTGTAATTGGGAAAGACTAATGATTGTGTTTCCGTAACAAGGAAAGTTTTGCCTCTTAGGGTTAAAATCCTAACCTAGCTCTCCCAAAGATCTGCCGTAGGGAGCAGCACTTTTCCTACGCTAATGTGCTCAGTCAGATTGTGATGGAGGTCAAGGCTCACATAGGGCTGTAGCGCCGAAGAGAAGAAGAATGTGCTCAGTTAAAAAGACTGAAATCTATTGTGATGCAATCCTTATTTTTGGAAGTAAAATTAGACAGTAATGATTTATATGTGTAGCTCTGACGCGAGATTGGGAAAGAAAATTCTGCTACTTCCCATATAGTTTCCTGATGAGGCAAGATGACGGTTTCTTCGTGAAACAGTGGAAATGACATTCGCTATATGCATGTAAGATATGAAAACGTGATAGATCGTTTTGCACTCACGTGAGTGAGTCAGTAAAGGTGTGTTTCAGAAAAAAATGGTAATTAACGTTTACGGTTTGCTAAGCATGCAATTTTCCACTGTCGGTTTGCTGTGTAAAGAAGAAGAAATCGCGTGTTTAAACATTCACTCGCAGAATTTGCTCGTTTTAGAAAATTGCATGTTCTATAATCTGACATCGTAATGTATCATATAAAATTTTTTGATTTGAAAACTCTGAAGTTGCACCGAACATTTAACATCTAGTTTTAATACTTCCGAGAAGAAGTGGTTTAACCTCGTGGTTAATAGAGTCGAAGTTGAATGCGCGGTTATGAAAATTTTAAATTACTTTTGTTTACGATCAGTAATAGATGAGAGGTGACTAACAGCAGAAAGATGGAGTCACAAAGGAAAATACCACGAGATGAGTATCGATTATTTCTGTTTGAAGGAAAAGAGACTTTGTACTTTTTTCACAGGATTTTAATAGAGGCACGACCAGGCTTCAGCGAATGATAGCCATCATCAGACGCCATCGTCAAACTTCTCCCATGTCTGCGAATTTTATTCGATTATTTCTATTTTTAGTTACGGCCGGATAATAAATGCTTTTGTCAGTTTTTTGTGAAGGCTTAATCTATATTTAGTTATCAAGGGCTTAACTCATATTTATGCACATGGAATATCCGTCGATAAATATGTAAGAGGTTCGGTTATTTATACTTAATTTACTAATAATTAATCCGTTTCGAAATTATTTGGAATTATTTGGGTGAAGGACTCATCAACCAGTAAAAACTGTTCAGAACAATTTATTTACTGGTTGAATCAATATTAAACGATAGGTTTCTTAGGAGAATTCGTTATCGACTCCTCTTTGAAATTAATACTACGATGATTAATCCCAAGGAAGAATGGACTTGAAAAAAGTCTGACGGGACCGGGAATCGTACTGTGTGTGTACTACGATGATTAATTTTTCCTTTACATTCTTCNTAGCAAGTTGATCCGGAAATCACTCTCTCTTCAGTGAGTTTTGAATGGAATTCCGATCTTTCGATGCAAAAATCTCATGCTCACTGGGTTCTGTTTATTTCTTATCGACTTTCAACTTTCGTCTACCTTTCCGAGAAATTTTCTCGACGTTCATAGCTCACAGCACTCTTTTATCGGTCAATCTGCGGTTACTGGCTTTGCACTCTCGTCCGTTCTTCCAACACGCAATTTCCCACTCGTCCCTATCACATTCGAGAGTTACCTCGCAACGCTCGCAAATCTAAACGCAGATGGAGGCCGGGAAGGAAGATAGAAGGCCCCGCGGTAAGGCACTCAGGGACGATGATCAGAGCGCGGGTCCGATAAAAGAGCCGTTTTTGACACGCCGGGGTCTTTTGTTATCTCGCGTAATCTCTCCGCCAGTTTTAAATCAGTACGCTCTTTCAGAAGTGACGGGGAAAATGAATTGCAATGTTTACAAGTCGTCTCGGTTTGTTGCGCAGAATCGTTCTCGTTCCTCATATCCAATACGAATGTGATGAAGGATAGTTTTTGGAACCGCTCTTTTTGTTTTGCTTTTACCTTTTTAATCGCGTCCTCAAGAGACATATTTTCTTATATACTTATGATACATTTATGACATATTTTCTGATATTTTCATATATTAGTGAATGAACTATTTAACATTCGACTTTCGCTACAGGTTAGAGAAAAATATATTCCATTTACGTGTATTTCGCTGTTGCACATGGCTGTGATAGTATGAAGCTGAAGTTTCTATGGTATGCTGCGGAATAGTTTCGTTCATTTTGGTGTCTCCTTGTTGAAATCTGTGAAAGGAGTAATTCTGTTACGTTTAGAAAGACCTATACGCTCACACTATATGTAGAAAGATGGCTGGGGATTACGAACCTTTCGTTGGAAGAGTACAATCAATTGATGAAATATATGACTCGAGAGCCAATGGGGCACCAAACCATTGCGTGATATATTGTCGTTTTCAATTTAGTACGTTAGTGATAAGCTTAAGATATTGTTATTGTCGAAACCCCAATATTTATCGACTAAACTCTTAATCATTTACTATGAAGTTTAATTATTTTAGTGAAGAATATATAGCAAGGATGGCACCGTTAGAGTTCCGCGGGCCAAAATAAATCTCTATTGTGCCACTTTGGGCATGCGTGACATAGGTTCTGCAGGGACGGGCCTATGGCACGCAGACACTATTCTAGTAGACTAGTAGGCAATAATAGCAGACAATAGTGGCAAATTGCTAGTGCTACAAAGTCATCAAGGTGGAGATCTCGGCCTTGGCCCATGGATCTCCCAATGAGGTTCGCCAAACCCAGGCCCATAACATTCTGAGTAAAGTATGGGCAACCTACTTCTCTCCTCATCTTGTCAAGTCGCCTCATTCCGTCTTCAAGTTTTTTGTAGCAAATGATGGAGAGACTGAAGATTCAACCAGATTGAATCCGCCTCCAGACTGGTTGAATGTTAATATCTCTACTGACAGAGATGTATAATAATTCTATATTTGTAGGAAGAGTATGGCTATTTGGATTGACCCCCAATTTTCTCTCTCAAAGAATATATCTCATGACGTTATTTGTGCATACAATAAATAGGATTAGTTTGAAAGAGAATTTTTGATGGAAGCCGTTGTAGTGAATGGAAAAAATAAAAATCACATTTTACGAAGTGATTTCTATACCCACGATTTTTCCCCACTATACAAATATCCTATGGCTTTTGTGAATTCCAAGCTGCCGTAAACCAAATAGCAAGCGAAATATTTTGTGAATGAAAATTCAACGTATAAATGTAGAAAATTGTTGAAAGAGGATCAATGCGATTTACGTACGGCAACTTTTTAATAGGAATAACAAGTGTGAAAAATAGCGACATGACTGGACTCGAACCCAGGTCTCCCATTTTCCGGGCAGGTATTCTAACCACTGCCATGCCGCGTCCCTTCCACACTGTTTAGGGAATGAGTGTGGGGGAGACGTGGCATGGTAGTTCAGTGGTTAGATTATCTGCCCGGAGAGTGTGAGACCTGGGATCGATTCCCAGTCATGTCGCTATTTTTCACACTTGTTATTCCTGTGGGATTTATTGTACATGCTATTTCATCTTACAAAGAAATTCACCTTTCCTCAAAACATTTTAATAATTGGAAGTCGTGATTTTACTGAGAAATTAATTTAACACATGCGGTAAATTATTCCTTTACTCTCACTCCGAGTTTCATTTTTATCAACACGAAGGTTTCTATCAATTCCATCAGCTCAGATCTTATAATTGGCTGCGTAAGTTTGAGTCCTCATCGGAGTATTATTCGTAACAAATTCCAAGGCATGTCTCCTGTTAAAAAACAGCATATCAGAATATCAACTCATGCATATTGCCAAGGTTAAATTTATTCATATGTCTATACGCTATGTCCAAGAACCCTCCGACTCCCATCGGGAGTCCAAAATGACCTCAATCACATCTCGTACTAAGCTGGAGGAAATACATAAGATGTGCTCCTTTAAACCATCGTGCTTTATGTTACCTCTTTGCTCAAAAAATTATTTGACTCATCTTTTAACTTTGAATCGGTAAATATTCAACAAATAATCAATCGTTCAAATCTCTGATTTTCAAACAGAGTCGATCAAGCATATTTCGCGTAGAAATAACATTTTCATTAATATACACCAGGGAAGTCGAGATATTGAAGAAATTAATTCAGAATGGAAAAGAGGAAATTATACCTTTTCTGCTGTTTTAGTCCAGTGATCGATTTCAGTGATATATATTCACAGTAGAGAAAAATAAGAACTTAAAATTTAGTGATGTAGCCCCATTCTCTAATATCTTACTATTTTTATTTCACTTTGATCATGATTATTGATCGTTGAAGCCGGTTGGTTGGAATAAAATTGTCGAAATACTTTTCTTATTTTATTTTTGAAGTCCTACAGAGTTTATATTTAGGAGAAATATTTTTCAAAAATTGTGTCCTCATACCCTTCTAGGGACGATCTTTATGTATCTACGTGCGTTGCGGACCAATGTTCAAGTGTGTGTATTACTTCAACTGGGGTTTCCTAAACTTACCTCTTACTACGAAAAGCTTGATGCACTGAGTCTTTCTCCAATGTCATTGGGATTTCAATGCTCGCTTTTCCTTTCTGTCATTTCGACATGTTTGCCCGTCTCTCCAACCTTACGCAATATCGCCGCGTTTTTCCCTTATCTGACGAATTAATTAACCGCAAAGACCAAATCACATTTTCCTTTTCCCGTAACTTCCATAATTTTGCCTTGCGTAAGGCGATGTTGCGTCTAACTATGAATATTGGTTTAAGGATTTCATTTGGTTAGTCAATATCGATCAATTTTTACCTTTGGTGATTGTGTTATCTAATCTGTAGTTTTCGTAGCCATGTCTTGATAATCGCCGTTGCAAATAATTCAATAATGTACATCACTGTGTTTTTAAATGTAGGTGATTCGTGAAATATAGTTGTTTTTATCGTTTGATTGGAATGGCTTAAAAGGGAGTAAATCCCCTACTTTAGGATGGGTGTACATCAAATTAAATTCTTTCCTCCTCAGTTTTGGCTCTAAATCGCAGAAAATTGTCCAGAATCACTCGGCAATGAGTTAATTGCAGGGTATAATGGAAAAATCAGTTTAAATGAAAAGTGCTTGCCTAATCATAAAACAGGATAATATATTTCATATTAATGCATTTTATCGATCGACAGAAAATACCTGAATCTCCCGGAAATCACAACTCTCAAATTATATATCTCCCGGAATGAACAACTAGGTAAGTGGTGACCCTCGTAAAAGAGTTGTGCGAAAAAACTCCCATCGTAGGCACTTTCAGAGCGTTTCCCTGTGTTCCCTTTCTTTTGCTTATTATTTGTGTAAATTTACTCTTTTTATATGTATTCATGGAATCATTTCCCATTACGTAAGTTCACGAAATTTGTTTTCATCCACAACTACATACATACATTGCTAGCCGGTATGGCAGGGGATATTTGACGTACATTTTGAGGTTTAATTCTGAACTAGCTATGATCATTTCAAATTATATTTCCTATTTTACCATGTAACTGGGGCTCCCAGAAGCCAAGTGGGTGTTTTCGTTCGTCTGTAGTGAATGCGGTCACGCCTTCGACTTCAGGTGTAGGACCGTATATGCGAAATAACTTCACCTGTCGAAGCACTCCAAAAAATACTACTGTACTTACTGCATTACTCTTTATCTTAAAGCAATTAATTATTTCCAGTGATTCAGTAACGGTTTGTTTTTTCATACCGGGATACGGAGATACTTAAAGGATTTCAGCCGCACGGCTTTTCAGTGCTATGTTATTCACCTTTCCCTAATCCTTGTAATACCCTTAAAATCACCAATTTATGTGAAAGATATTTTTTTATCTAACGCACTCTCGTATAACCTGTAAAGCGAACAGAACACTTAATTTTGTAATCAGAAACCTTAAGAAGTGCCGTAGGGAAGTTAAAGAAAAGGCTTATTTAACACTTGTTAGGCCGATGCTAGAGTATAGCGATAGCGTTTGGGATCCACATCAAAAAGGTCTTACGGGTAAACTCGAAAATGTACAGAGGCGCGCAGCAAGATTCGTTTTGGGCAGATATGGGAAAACGGATAGTGTCAATGAAATGATTAAGGAACTTGGTTGGGAAAAGTTAGAAGCAAGACGTAAAACCAAAAGGTTAGGGAACATGTATAAAACCGTGATAGGGAAGCCTTCATTGAAAGAATTAAACAGTAGACTCCGGAAACCGGATTATTTAGGAAGGAATGATCACAATCATAAAGTTGGTACTCTAAAACAAAAAACGGATGTCTGTAAATACTCTTTTCTAAATAGGGGAATAGTAGAATGGAACAATTTACCTGGGGAAGTGTTCGAACCTTTTCCTCAGACTGGGAATGTATTTGTAAATAGAATTAAAAGAGTTGTGTGATGTTAAATAAATTTTATCAATAATCATTTAGTTATGTAAGTTACTTTATCCTAACAGTGTAGCATTTGTATTTTAAACTGTAATAGTGGAATTTGATGTTTAATTTTAATTGCTTTATAATAGTGTGGGTAATTTTGTATTGTTATTATTATTATTATTTCTTTTTTTTTTCTTTTTTGTTTTATAAGTTTTTATTATATTGTATTAATTGTAGGTAACGATTACTTGTATTTTCTTTTATATTTATGACGTACTGCCTTCGGGAGGTTTTGGGGGGTTTCCCTCCCGACTTGGGTGAATACCAGGCAGGGTCTTGTATTTCCTTCTCCCTCTGAAGAGATGTCTACCACCTGGCCTGGAGCCTATTTGTAGTCCTATGGTGCAAATAAACAAATAAACAAAAGTGCGACGTCTTTGGTAATTTCGCACGCAGACCCCCATCGGAAATCGAACCCGGGACAGCTTTCACCGAAGCCGGACTTGTTGCCCACTTGGCTATCCGGGAGCCCATTTAATTTTAACCAAACGCATTTTTAGCATCTACGCTGTACAAGATTAGGGTGCGTCAGGGTAGGATCCCACTCGTAATTTTGCTTTTCTTCTGCACCTCTGAG
This sequence comes from Ladona fulva, assembly GCA_000376725.2. Classification (NCBI taxonomy): domain Eukaryota; kingdom Metazoa; phylum Arthropoda; class Insecta; order Odonata; family Libellulidae; genus Ladona; species Ladona fulva. The sequence continues at coordinate 506,866 of KZ308498.1, read as the reverse complement.
AATGAGAGATTAACAACCTTCGCTACTTAGCGCCCGTCATGATTCTACGACTCTCCGGCACAGAAGTGCACCCTGCTATTCCGGAATCTTGCCGTATATCTACGATGGCATAAAAGATATATCTTTTGGAAGAATCAAAGGAGGTTCCGAAAGAAAAGATATGGGTGGGTTATTAATAGCAGACAGAGAGGTTAAAGAGAGTAAGGGGTGTGGGAAGGCACACTCCTTGTAGGAGGTTCCGCAGGTGGTCCCTCCAGTTAAGAGGCGTCTGAAATCAATAAGGCGGAGAATGGTTAGAGAGGTATGTGTGCACTGAGGATGGGGGGACCAGCATGGCATGCGCCCTCATCGGCACTTTTTAGCGGGTACGCTGGTCCAACAAAAGATATTAGGGGTGATTACAGCTTGATAAGCACTTTGAGGGCCCCGAGAGAAGGGTTGGGACGGAGACGAAGGGATTGGTCTCTTTGCTTAGTAGAGAGAGAAGGAAAGCATATTGGTGAAGGGTGATGGTTGGTTCTCAAAAGATAGCCAACGTAGAAAAAATCGTTCAAAAAGACTAACGCAGCGATGTGTCTCAGATTTCTTTCCTCCCGCCGCTTTTACATGATTTAGCCTTTTTTCATTTTATTTTCGAAAGGTTTGTGGAAAAGATCATGCAATTAACATATGTGCATTTGAGGATGATTGTTGGAGTGATGACGTTATATCCTTGAAAAATCGATCTTTACGAAATTACGAATCTATTAAAATCAAGAATATTGGGAACTTTTCGAAATAGCAATTTTCTTTGCGAATCTGCAAGTTTTTTCTTCAAAATTTCGGATATTGTTAATTTTTACGGAATGGCCTTTTTGTGAAATTTCCTTTTATTCGTATATTGTTAACATTTTTCAATTTTGAAGCCATTGAGAATGGATACACTGTTTCCGAAATGCGCATAGAGATTTTTCCAGACGGTAATCCGGAATTTCCCGTATGTCTCTAAACGCGGGTTCTGCCTGCCGACATATGGCTTACGGAGAGTTTTTCAACCTATAATTCATTAACAGCCATGTTCCAACTTTCTTTTCTTTCATTCGTTAAGTAGCATTCCCTTGAGTTTCATCTATATATTATAGATACTCTTTGTATAGTTATTATGTCGGAATCATTAATCCAATGACTCAAACACTACAAATGCGACCGCATGCATTCTAGAACGAGATGGGTAGTTTTGCTTTCCTCAAATGTACTTAAATCGCCGAAAGAGAATGCGGAAACACAGCTTTACTGATACCAGTGAAATTAATTGGTTTCCCCACTTATAATACAATCAGTCCATGAATACAATTGGAAACGGTGGAAATCACGTACATTACTCGTACATACAGTACATGACCCCCGGCTAACCATGTGGGTAGCTGGTTTGCCTTCGGTGAAAGCGTTCCCGGGTTCGTTTCTCAGTAGCGGCCAACATATATCGGTGTTCACCCAGCTCCAGTGGACATGGGTAGCTACCTGATTTACGAGGTAGCGGGTCCGGTTCCGTAAAAGCCAAATACGGCGGCGTGGGAGTCGATGTGCTGACCACGCGTCACCCTCTGTAAATGCCGGCGGACTAAGACAAATCTCTCAGATAGATGTTCCGATGGGACTTCCCTTTACTTTACATACAGTACATGCATTATGAGCTTACTGTATAGTCAATAACAAATGATATAATAACTAGGTGTAGCTTCACTGCAATATTCAGGATTATTAGGAGCGTGAATGCAATCTTTTCCCGAGTTTATGCACGCTGATGTTTTTCCTAATCTTGATTATGTATACTATAACTATGTACCTAGAATACCGGGTACAGTTCCTCTAAACTCAGAATACAGCTATGCGTACGAACAGCTAAGGATAACGCTAAATGTGAATGTTCTTGGGATCCTATTGCTATCATTTAATGGGAATTTCTTCACAGCGAATATCTCTAATGAATGCATTTTGTATCTCTTTTATAGTAAATCTCAGTTAACAAATACAAATGAAAATTAGCAACCCGAGATATGTTTGAGGTCTGTGTGACAAAATAGCTCAGTTGGGAGAGCGTTAGACTGAAGATTTAAAGGTCCCTAGTTCAATCCAATATTTCGGCATATTATTTCTGTGTTGATTAAAATATTACTCTTGACAGTTTAGCAGTGATCGAGTTCTCAACGATTCAAAATAAAGGAAATTAAATCTCCTCTGGAAATTTTTTTATCAGATATAATGCATGAATTGCAACACATTTTGCAAGGTCAATACTGCAAAGATGACTGGGAAAAATTAAATATTGTGTTCAAATCTACTCATGCGAGTAACTCAAGGATTCATTTCGTATTAAAGGAGTCTTTGTCATTTGTTTGGTGGAAGAAAAATCGATTGGTGACCATGCGTTTAACTAAAAGGCAGGCAACGAATTTTCGGCTTCAGAGTGATTCGTTTAGGAGAAGTTTCGACCCCATAACCGCAGCATCGGCTCTTCCGAGCACCTGGATCCTTGGTAAGGCTGCCCATTTCGGAAACAAAGCGTTCAATAGCTCCGTCCGAAAATTCACGGGAAGCGGAAATATTGGCTATGGAGCGGCACTCACTGGGGACATATATTCGCTAGAAACTAGAATCGCTCTATTTCGTTACATCTACAAGAAGCACCTCCTCCTTTTAAGTTTATAGCTTTCGTGGAATTGCTATATTGCGGAGTTGTATTACTCTCATTGTAGCTCCGGCCAATTTTACCAATCTAATTTTAATCCAATTACTCTCTTTCTTGGTGATCCTGGTCCTGGATGAAAGACATTTTAATGCTAATATTATATAATATTTTAATATATGATATTTTAAATATTAAATATAGAATGACGTATTTCACCAACTAGTGAATGAAATGAGATAGTAATCAACGTAGGCACCAAGAATCATCGAAGGTGCAAAATAAATTAAGTAAATTGTTAAATTATAAATAAATATAGATTCATTCAGCGTAGCAAATGTTTGTGTCGCAAGGTCCTTTTTGTCTCTCAAAGCAAATGCTTGAACACAGTTTAATGTGCTAATGCTATCTTACATTTAACATTGTCTACGACGGTAAGGGAGGTAGGTGCTTTCTTTCTGAAGCCCGCGGTCAATATGCTCGATTCAAACTGGTATTGTAAGCTATTTTGATGTACTGCCATGATGTATTTTGGAGCCAACTGAATTAAGAGATAAGGAAAACTGGTCTAGAAGATCCATTAAAGAACACCATCTATGGAAACTATGGGTTGACCTCTCTGCACTCCATTACAGTGACTTTGAGCCATTTCTCGGCCTCGAGATTATTTAAAATTAAAATTTATTCAAAATTAAACTTGAGAAAGATGAAGTTTTTGTTTAAATGTTGTGGCCAGACTGGGAAGGGAAATGAAGGGAAATCTACGTAAAATAAGACGCAACATTGATTAAAGAATGTTACTTCAATCTCCAATCTAAATTTGCTTAAATCTTTTCATTGTACTAATTTTCGGGATAACTTTAACTAAAATAATTTTTAGGCCGTTAATATTTCCTAAGCATTGCTTGTATAATTGATAACCCTCTATAAGAGTTGAAATATTAGCAGGTTAAGGGGAAGAAGTGTATATGAGGTTATATCTTAAAGCTTCATAGACTGGTCGATGTTGAGATGTAGGGCCTTGCGCACGAGCAATTTTTCTGTAGATTCTTCCAAACCATAACTTCCCAAGATTCAGCAATAATCTTGTCAAAATTGAGTATACTAATGCTGAATATTAGAAGGAGTATTTCATACATATAATTCTACTTGCAGTTATGTACTTGACTATAAGGATATCCTACCATGTATTTGCTGTAACAATTTTGTAATGCATCCAAAATCTGTACAATGATACCTTTCAACGCGACAGTGTATTTTTAAACGGGATTCGAAGCCGGAATTCCCATTAACATTATAAATAATTCATTATGATTAATTTCTCCGACTTACGATGAGGATCTTAAAAATAATAGCTTTTCGTGGTAATTATGACTTTAATAGGGAGGATAAACGCTGTTGCCGAAACCCGAAATTGAACCAGGGACCTTCAGTATGACGCTCTTCCAACTAAGCTATTTCGGAACACGAAAGTTTGAGTTCCTTACATGATCATAAGGTGAAATATTTATAGAAAGCCAAAATGTCGAGCATATAACGATCCTTAAGATTCTCTTTATCCTTTAAAATCTGGCCGTTTCGAGTCGTGCACATCATATCCAATCCCGATGCTCCGACGAAGAGTTTTCCTTGGTGTCGCCATGGCCCTTTTTCCTTACAAAAGGACTTCTGTGAAACTCCCACATCCCATTTCCGCCGGCGAAGCGAATAGTGTTGTTTTCTCGGGGGGTTAATACGAAAGAAAGTGGAAAAAGGAGTAGTTGGTAAAATGTGGGAAGAGAAACACCATGATCGGAAGAAGTGAAGAAAGAGGATGCAGATGGCGAGTTATCGTCGCGAACTCAGATAAATCAGGAAATCGATCTAGTGACGAAATAAATGCCGAGAAAAGATTTCAAGACCTAGATCATAGATTATCGTCCATATGACTCACTCCCGCATTTGATATTTTGTTGTTCGTATCTAAAATCTTTCATTGATAAATTCAGATATCGTTCCCAATGTTTAATTAACGTTAGTTTTACAACATCATTCTTAAAAAAGGAAGCTCACTGCCTATATATCAATCTCAAAGGAAACTGCAAGCAAAAATCTACCAGGACTAACTTCTCCATAATTGATTTTATAATTAAATGTGTTGTAATGTGTATTTAAACAGCTATTCGATAAAATTCCCCCCTCATCAAAGTAAACCCTGATTAGATATGTAACATCTAAATTAACTAAAATTTAGATTGAATTCGAATTCTGGTATTAAATAGAATTCTGGAGCTGATAAGTCGTGGATAGGCCCTGCGACTTCGTGAAATTGTTGGATTTCTTCGTTATTTCTCAGACCGTATATTATAATTATTGTTACGTTTTATACTTATGAATGAAATACCGCCCGAACTTGTACTCCAACCCTGGATCCTTAGGTTAAAAGCCTGATGCTCTACCGACTGAGCTATCCGGGCAGTTTCGTAATTTAAGTAAGGCTTTTCTTAAGTTACGAAGAAGGTCGAATTTATTAAGAAGAATCTACGTGAAATTTCCGAATAAAATAAAAGACTTGGATGTATGAGAGGAAAAGCATTTCGTCTTCACTATGATCAATAAGCGCACTATGCAATTCGCTTGAAAAACATGGCATATTCGCGTAACGACTGTGAACCAAGCGATAAATCATTTTAAACTCTTCGCAGATATAAAGACCGTTCTCGTGGTACTCAACCGTGGTGGTGTGACTCTAGGATTTCATTTGTTTCCTTCAAAGAGACAGCGTAGGTTTCACGAGCACTCGCAAAATGTTTCCATCGCGTTGCAAAACTCATTTTTAACTTGTTGTGATTGAGTCGATAAATAAACTCCATCCCGACAGGCTGTCAGCCACAGCAAGATAATCAGCAGGACATTCATCACAGCGTAAAGGTCCCTGCGATACATCATTGATTTTTTTTCTGAAAAAATCTGTGGAGCAGACTCGACCATTGTAAATTAACCTCCTCTCTGTCTTCGTTCAGACATAAATCTTCCTTTGCTTCCATCAAAATTCATATTTTCCTAATAATATTTTCCATCCTAACTTTTGTTTGGATTTTACTTGTTGATCTTTAATGATGGATTTTTCTCTGATACTTTACGTCGCCTATCAAATTTTTAATTGAGCAATCCATGCGTAGAAAAAATTACAATGATGGTATTTTCGTTGGACTCCATTTTCTTGTATGTGCTTACTGAGGGTGTTCTCCTAATACCCAAGTTTAAAGGGCCAGAATTTTTAAGGTTTCATTTAATATATATTTTCAGAATGTATTTCTATTATCCCTTTTAAAACAGGATACGCTCGTCCGCTATATGTTATTATACGATTCGTATTTCTATGTAATAGAAAGTAGAAATTGGAAGAGCAAATTTTGCTTGATATCTCCAATATTTTATCCTGAAGAAATTTATTAAAATTAAACTCAATAGAATATGTTATACAGTTATAGGGTTTGTAGGCCCAAGTGAGTTAGCAGGTAAAGGCCGTTAATAATGTTGCTCGGTGGTGTAGAATTAAGGAACGTGGCCAATACTAAGTTTCAGCTTCCTTTTATTACCCAGAATTTTACCTCTGGTACTTATTTTTACCGACTGAGGCGACCTATGGCCTCAAATCCCCGAAGAAGCCGTTCAGAAGGACTACTTTGGCTGGATACTGAACCTCAACCGTCTGCTTGAGAAACGAGCGCCTCAATCACTGTGTCGCTGGGGCTCCTCATAATTATACTTAACAAGCCTTCTTAGACTGAATTGTTCTTTAATCATTCGTCTATATCTCTCCGTAACCGACATACATGTAAATTATAAACTAGTCCTAAATACTCAGTACCTGGATTGATAAATGGAAGTATGAATTCCATTCGATGGATTCTGAGTGGTATTCTCTTTTTCTAAGACAGTTTTCCTGAAAATGTCGCTAGTTATAACGTTTTCTAATTTATTTTTATCCATTTTCTATCCAAAACTCGTAGAACTCGTTTCGCAGAATGCGTTTTTCCGTCGGCCCATCTTGAAATAAAGCATCCGATTAAACGGGCTGCCTATAGGCCACATGCAGCTCTTTCGACCGTCATACGTGAAGATTTGATCTTTTCGTGAAACATGTGCCCATAAATAATTTTTCTTCCAAACTCATATATTACGTAATGTGATTATAAAATTGAAAATATTCTACTTGCCCCCAAGAAGAAACGGTATAACAGGACAGAGACTCAAACCCGGGTCTTCCAATTACCCAGTGACTACTCGTGGCAATTGAGTTATCGTGCCTGTATAATTAGATGTGCCGTTCGGAAGACTTGGTGGGCTAGGTGAGTGGTTCGTCTGACTAAGCGGCATCGTCCACATCCACAACCTCATAGAGGCACCGGCCACACAAAGTGATGGGAAGGAGGACCTTCTTTAAGGTGAATACAAGAAAAAATGTGAAAGGTAACTTCGCTCGTTAAGGTGTACGCTTGGGACTCGTAAGTCCTAATCCAGAAAGTCGATGTAATCCTAACCTCGCCTTAACAGTAGTAGTAGTATTGTTAAAAGTACCTCGACAACTTAGGGCATTTTGCACGTCGACCCCCACCGGGAATCGAACCCAGGACAGCTTTTTCCATTTCGAACGCGTTGCCCACTTGGCTACCCGGAAGCCCCCTCGCCTTAATAAAGAGTTCCTTAATGGATTCATTCATTATAAACTATTTAAAGTGGAAGTATGCCACTAAAGTGCGGAATAATGATATCAAACGTGGCCTAATGGTTTTGTAATACGGCAGAATGGTAGATGAGGCCTTCCGAAGAATATTTTCCAACCCCTGTGCGGGAATTTCTTGTTTCCCCTTTCCATTTGTAATTGGTCTTATTGGCGAAAATGATCAAAGCTTACATTTACGTATTCCATGCCCTTTAAAACTGTAACACTTTCAGCGAATTCAATAAAGTGCCTGATACAATGCTGAAGAAAAGAGATTTAAGAGCGAGAGGAAAGGAAAGTTGAGAGGAAAATCGCAAAACAAACGAAAGCAATGCGAATTGAATTGGAATTCTGAATAGTAGAGTGGGAGATACGAAAAACTTGAAGAAGTTTTCCTCCTGGTTCGCATTAATCAAAAAAGGCGTAAGTAAAGTTTCATGTCCTGAGGTTATCAAAATACCGGAGCAGTAAAAGTTTCCTCAAAGCAAACGGAATGCTGCGAATAAACAAAGGACCATTATGAATACAGACAGCATTCATTTGCTGAAGTAGTTAAAGAAAGCTCACCTTTGTAAGGTCTTAAAGGAACTCATTCGTTTTCGGAGTCGGAATGCATTTGATCTCAAAGAGTTTCTCACTCAAAAAGGGCAAGGAGAGAGGGGATTGTCACTCATTCACAAGATTGTTGAGGCCTTGTGGAGAGGGAAATTTGTAACAGGTTGCATGGGAATGCAGTTATAAGCAAGGGGATCTTTCCCTGGAATGGGGTGTATTAATATATTGTATTGTATTGATTGAAAGACTGGTACATTTAGAAACATTTTGTAAAGAAGGAACCGCAATAACAAGTATGACGTGTTGCTGAGTTTTTCTTCTCAGTGGGGTCAAAAAGAAAAAATAATGTGTGCATAGAGAATAATTTTCGGGGAAAGTCAATTGGCTGACTGTATTCTCTTAAATCTCCCGAAAAGCGAAAAATTACAGATTTTTTTATGAGCGTCTAGTATTACAAAAATAATTGATTACTAATAAATAATAATACTAGCAAATTAAACAAAGACATTTAATATAAAATTTATTTTATCGCGATAATATTTATATTTTAAGAAATATAGATTTTATGTCGCCTTTCTCCATTCATATTTACAATATGAAGAAAGTTTTTCATGAATTGATACGAAATGGCTTTTTTCGTGAAACGGCATTTCCAATACTTAGTACCTGATGATGGCTGTGTTACCAAAACCGGTCGCATAAGAAACACCTTTTGTATATTACAAAGTTTTATTCTTTCTTAAATCTTTCAATACAAAAATAATAAAATATCTTCGAATATAATCGGAGAATTACTAAGAAGTTTATTTATTAAATTTGTCAGTGAGATATCTTCCGTTTATTCTGTAATGTACATTTTATACAATATTTTGGAAATAACATAAATATTGAATAATCACATTATAGCTGCCTCATTCTCAATATTCTTGTAAAAGAGGGATGATGATGCTGATGATAAATTTAAATACCTTTAAATGCCTGCTTTCCATCTTTGAAACTAACAAATTAACCCTTTACCCTCCTGAGCTTTTTAAGAAAACAATTAGCAATGCAAGTGGGACATTAGGTGAGGAAAAAGAATACCCAGAATCTATTCTAGATTTGGAAGATTACATCGGTTACGGAGGATATATCTTCTTATTTTCAAGCAAGTGAAAGTAGTATCTGTAGGAGAATTAAACAAATAAAAATAATGCATCAATACCTAATTTATTGTGATCAACTGGTGTATTCACATCTACTCAAAAGTGAGAGACCTAACGAATTTTTTTTTAAATTGCTATTTAAACCTAGTAGAATTTTATATCGAACCTTGGACTGCGTTTTTAATGATAATAGCAATTTTTCGGCCCTATCATCGTAAGGATTATTATATAAAATTTTATTGGAAAGTTTTATTCATGTTTTTGCGATATTTAATATAAGCCCTATTAAAAGCATGTGATTAATTGCTGAAGAATAACAAGCTGAAATACGATAAATATAGAATTATAATTAAAAGGGAGATTGAATTTTTCTGCCTCTTGTTAGTGCGAAATTTGACTTGGAAAGAGAAAGAAATCTACGAAATAGTCGTTTGCTAATATAATAGTTTGCATATATGTTTATCAGCAAATAGTAGCTACGACAGAAGAGTTCATGACATTGCTGGTAGACTAGTCTTCGCAGGTTCTGTTTCCTTTTCTTTAGCTGCTTAGCAGTATTTACTTTGATAAGGAGAATGACCATTGAGAATCGTTTTACAATTCTTAATTTGCAATATTTTGTGGAGAAATTTAATTTAACCAAATGTAGTAC
>KZ308498.1:461944-473832 GCA_000376725.2 Ladona fulva | reverse complement strand
AGCGACAATACAAGCATTTACATCAGTAAACATCAAATTAAAAGCAATTTTACATTTGTTGAAATGTAATTATAAAAATTCTAATTACAATACACAAGCCTTGCAGTGGAAAGTCTGAAGAAAGAATATACGCTGAACATACAATTGAATCACAACCAAAATTGAACAACAGTTTAAGATGCAATTAAACAACAGAAAAGAATTCTCATGGTGTCAGAACAGTGCATTGTGGTGCAGTGCAGTGCACCTCCACTGACATATACGTCAATAAAACTCTTTTCACAGAGTTATTGAAATTAAGATCACTACTTCCAGATTAGTCATCTATATCCGTCTTGTATTTATTAAGCATTTTTGGTACAGTATAGTAATGACGATAATAATAATAATGATAATAATAATAACTCTGTTGATTTCAAAATTCCTGTTATGCCTCATTAGGCTGAGTCTGATTGTCCACCATCAGGTTAAGAAAGAATTTCTGGCATATTAGTTTCACTGGTTGTTGATGAATTCCATCTTACAGTTCCTCTAATGACTTAATATTTTATATCAATTCACTCACCTTTAAGCTTTCATTCATTGTGGTATATTCTTGTGACATGTGCTTAAACCTTTTCCATGTGTCAACCTTTTCCATTTTAACGTTAATTACTATAGCAGTTAGCATCTGACTTCATTCTTGCCCTTTAAAACTAGGGTCCCAAAATAAACCCCCTAGTCTACTTACCCCCTGCAAACTCATCCAATTAAAATTTGTCTCGTGCAGTCTACTCTATCCCCTTCTTCTCTTTAAAATTTCCTACACAACATGTGTAACATAATCGCTTCATTTAAGTTGGGATGCGTATTCAGGAACGATGTCTTAACACGTCGTGCGATAAACGCATGTGGCTTAAATATTTTTTGGTTGAATTAGCTTCGTATGTGTTGCTAAAAATGATAGTTTGCTAGGCACATAGCTTAGAGGCTTAGAAACCTGTTTGTTCATTACTGCAAAATAACAGCTATTCAAAACGAGACGAAGTTACGTTATAATGGTCAAGTATATCATGCCAATAACATCATATTAGCTATAAAATATATTAAAAATAATACAGAAACATTAAAATTACACCATATTCATATGAATTGATTATAATTATTTTAAAAGTGTAATTTTTACGTCAGTAATATTATAGATAGTGCGAAATATAAATCATTCATCTACTATTTCAATTACTTCATAAATTTCCTAGTGGCACCATTCCATCTATGAGAGAAGTATGGGTAACAAACGTCACCCATACCGATTGCGTCGAAACCATATTAGGTAAATAAACTTGATGTGGTACGGGTAAACGCTAGTGCATTTCCTTCTTTCACATGATGCAGTACTCATAATTTTTTTATAAAAATATTTATAGTATAATTATTAGTTTAAAGTATATTTTTATATTTCCCATAAATATTTTAATCCATCAGGTTTAGTTTATAATTTTTCCACAACGGAATTATTAAACATAGCATCGCAATCCATGTCGAATGACTTTCATCATCAGCTTAACGTCCGAGTAAGGAAACAAAGACATCCCAATGAACGCATTAAACTAAATGCCATGATACGAGGTGTGAAAAAAAGTGTTTTTTATTCTCATAATTTTCTCCGATAGAGATCCGTCCATTAAGTCATCGTTTCCCGAACGGTGCTCCGCGGAACACCGTGGCTCCACACAGGGTAAACAAGGGCTCCATAAAAGGACCAATACGCTATCTGGTTACATTGGCATTACGATACCCCAACCAATTTTATAGTATAATCATTCAATTTTATTAGAAATACTTGGGTTCCCGCAACTTCTCTTTTTAATAAGAATTGGAAAAATAAAATTGGGAAAACCTGCATAAAGTAGACATAGATAGTTGAATTGGTTATCCTCATCGTCTCTGTTGTTTTTCTTGTTAATGCGTGGTCTACTATTCTGCTGAACTCGTATTGTGATGAATGACTACGGTGTTGTTTCACATTTATGTTCCCCGACTATTCTATCTCGCGACCGCCTCTCTTATTGGAAATAGTGGTTGTTCCGTATGTCCGCTTCCTTCTCGAGTTGCCTCGAGCGAGTCACCGAGTGGCGTGACCCACAGTGTGCGACACGAGAAGTGGCGCATAAGCAGCAGCTCCCCTCCCTGCCCACAGGACTCTGTGACTGCCGCAATGCACAAAGTGGAGAGATATCGTTAGAAGGAGGGGGTGTTATGAGCAGCGAAACCTAACCAACTGTCAACGCTGTATTCCTTCCCATTTCTCAAATTTATTCTGTCGTCCCCTTAAGAATTGTCCGGAGCCATGCTGAAGAATTGCGCTGAATTCCGCCGGTTATCTCTTCTCCGGTTTCCTTCCTTCCTTTGAATAGCTTTCCGGTACTTATGAATGTTTGTACTTCTTTAAGAACTAGCGAGAGCTCATTTTTCTGATGTATAATGTATAGGGTATTTCACGGATATCCAATGACTGCAACAGAGAATATGGTAATATAATGGCATAAAAGCAATGATTAATGGTGTCAGAATATTACATTCATCAATGCAATCCTGAAGTTGTAACAAGGCAAGGTTTTCTTATCACGATACGATCCAAAAAACCTCTACAGAACTTTATTTGTCGTTGCAATTTTTTTATTAATAGTAAGGGTTAAAGTACCTCATAGTTCTCACGTACCATAATGTTTGAAAGCTGGGAAAAATTAATGACATAAATTTGTTATGAATTCTATATGACATTCTGTAATGATAACTTTTGACACAACATCCCAAAAACTGCTGTGGTATTTTGCTATACTGTTAGGGAGATAACTTGAATCGATACAGAGGTAGCTTTTTAATAGCGTTCCACATTCATTATTCATGGTTAATTTGCAACGATCTTTCTGCAATTGGCAGTAAACAAAGCAGTGTAAAAGGCCTTCTCTTTGTGACCAAAATAGGGAAAAGAAAGCATTAGCTTCAAGGAAGCATCTTTTTACCCCAAGGGCAAGGGCTGTAAAGGTTTGTTACCCAAAGGTAAGGGTTGTTTGTGATTGTAACTAAAAATGTTAATTATAGCAGTGTTCTATTGAGAGTAAAATTCGCCCAATAAATTCATTATTATTATTATTTATTAGCTTTCAAGTTAGTAAGTGTTTTATTAAGTACCGTTTGCATGTAAGCTCATTTAAATCTCTATGATATGCATAATTTCACTGTGTTTTGCTAGACCAAAAATGTTTACTTCATTTTCATTTATTTATTGTCGCTGTGTTTTGATTCTATCCCACGGAGTGGCGACATCAGTTTATTTTCTGCTTTAGAAATTCATATTTTAAAGAATGCAGTAAAAAGATAAAATTGGGAACGTGATAGAAATTGTAGTTTATTTCAATTTATACACACATTCTATATGAGCCACGTGTTTTCATCCGCAAATGCATTCGACGACGAATCGATGAAAACTGAAGCAGGGATTAAGGGAAACATGGAGTGCACTTTGAATAAGCAAGGTCATGGGCGCTAGCGAAAAAATGATGCTCAGAATAAAAAAAACACACCCAACCTGAACTGGTGAATTTCTTGGAAACATGCGCTCTTTAGGGGTAAAGGTATTACTTTTTTGTTGTATTTTTAAATGCGAGACGCAAGATTTTCATCTTCGTGTATTTTTCGGCGTTACTTTGTGAAATTACTTTGTGGTGCAAGTGTTCATAGTACGGCTTTTACACAGAGTAAAAAATTAAAATATCCTTATAAGCGTCAAATGAGTTAGAGTTTAAAAGCAATTCATGTGTTTTAAATTTTGATATTTAATTCGAAGAGTTGGGGATAAGCGGAAAAGGCTCTAGAAAAATTGAGCGGCAGAATGTGATAATAAATCAGAAATTGCTTGAAAACAGGAGGAAAAGAAGCTTATTATGATTAGAGAGGAATAAGGAAATAATTGGTTCTGAGAAGAGCTAAAATGTTATGAACGGGAATCTGGTGGGAGAAAGTACTAAGAGTAGGAGAATATTTCACGCAATGGATGTGGTTTCGAGGAATAAGGATACTCATCTGAGCCGGGAAGTTGATCATAGATCTCCTTACAGCGAATAATTACAGCCTTATGGCAGAGAATGATAACTGGTGGTGATACGATTAGATGAAAATTACAAGGTTTAATGTGGTTACATTCTATGAGAGTTTTTCTTTTGAAACTAGGAGAGATTTTATTCACATCTTGATACCCGCCATTTTGCAGAAGAAATGTTACCCTATAAATCTATATTACTTAACGCTGTTATCTTATAAAATGCATATCCTATGTATTAATTCTCTTAATTTTTAATAGTGATTGCGATATTGGAGAAAAAAACTGCGTGAAAAAATTTCATGCGCAAGTTTTCACTGTTTTGTTTCAAGGAAAATGTGATAAGAGTATAAAACACTCTACGCCATGAAAACTCCTAATCTTGGTGATTTTTAAAGGGAAACCAGTTCTATGTAAATTGAGGGTATTTAGCGTGCCCTACGAAAAACCTTGAACTAGTTTCACTCCATTAGAATGAGGTAGCAGTGGCTCAAGGTTGATTTAATTCAATCCTGTTGAAGATTTTCGCAAAAATCGAAAAAATACCAAGATTAAATCATTTTTCACCGTCACACCTAATTATTATTGTGACACTATTCGGCAATCAGTTGAAGAAACAGGCATCAATATTATCCAAGATGGAGTTTCTCTTCCGATTCGAAAGGCTATAAATACATATACGAATGATATTTTTCATGCATACATAGAAAGAGATCTATCTGGTCCTGCTAATTTTGACGAATTAAGTATTTTTTATTTGTCTTTTGATACTGATGGAGAAGAATGTATCTTATATTTACTTTTGATTAAGTCTTTTTCGTGGCTGAAATGATAAGAAAGCTATTGAGGTATAAGCAATACTAAATGATGTTATCGATTAAGATTTCTTATGGAACGATACGAAAAGCATTACTCGTAGATTCATTGAGCTTCTTTTACGTGGACTTTTTCTGCTAATAGCATTCTGGCTAAATGAGAAAAGCGAAGATAAACTACCTCACTCCTCATTTTGCCTCGTAAGCCTCATTTCCCTTTCCTAACTCCTCGTAACTAATAGTAAAGGCTGAATACTTTACATTCATTTGAAAGATCCTCAATAGTAATTTTCAACCAAACCGTCTGGATTTATGCCATTATTTTTCCTATATATTCAGCTCACCGTTATCATCTACACTCTTCCCGTCAGTTTATATTTTGCTGTTGAAGAGTGCAAGTCTTACTAAGGAAATTACCGAAGGCATCTCGTTGTTAATTTCAAGCTGCTGAACCAATCTCACTCGATTTTAGAAATAATTTAAATGTAGCGAAAACGGATGAATTCGAACCCCTGCTGACCCATATATCATCCGATATAAATGGAAATTTTTATTCAATAACATTTCTGTCAAAACCTTGACAGCGTCCAACACGCACGTTGCATCGACATTTTTGCTGCTGGTCGATTTTCGTCAAGTCGATGTGAGGTAGCGAAAGAAATGTCCTGGAAGGGACAAACGCGCACCGCGCGCTGTCCGACTGAATTGTTTACCATGCCTATCGCATTGTCACATTTCCGAAAGAGGAATACAAAGATACGGCGGGTAAATGAAGGTCGATGAAGAGTATCGATCCTAGTTTTTCGACCCCAACGGAAGAAATGGAACTTGTACGTAACGGCGTCGTTTATGGATCAGGTCACGTGATGTTCTTTGGTGACCTCACGCACTTACGCGACGGTCATAAATAAATTACTTCGTTTTTCTGCTCTTCCGGGGAGTAAGTAGAGTCGGAGTTGGCAAAGGACGTGTCTGTCGTCGAAAGAATGATTTGTTGTGTTTACGGATCGTATCTGTTTGTTTTCCTACGCTCTTATCGTCTTCCTTCGGTTTCAGAAACATTATTTTGTCGATAAGGACTTTTTTGTGAGTCTGAAGTAAATTTCCCTGTATTAATTGATATTCCTTGCTCATTCTGCAGTGCAGAAAACTGCACTGCAGCAAGCAAACTTTCCCCGTCAAAGAAAATTCAAGTTCTTATGTGCGTAAGAGCAGAAGAATTTCTATTAAGATTAAGCTTTTAGTGGTTAGAGAAATTAAGATTTACTTAGATTCTCTGTGATTTGAGGCTACATTCTAGGCGATTATCGTTATTGTGATGATGATATGTGGAGGCAAGTAAAGCCACTTATCCAAACAGTTAGTTCATCCAAGCGCTTTTTCATATATAATCTGTCTAAAAACTGATGTTAAATGTATGTATGTACATCAGTCACTCTATTCCATACTGGGGTAAGCACGTTATTTAGTCACAATATTATTTCGTTCTTTCTTATTCTTTCATAAATCTTTCCGTTCACCCTCATCCATCCATCATTTCTTCCATTCTCTTTTAATTGCCTTATTAATGGTATTTAACCTGCTTTTCCTTAGTTCCTCTATCACTATCCCAATCAAAATATAACTGAATTTTCTTTTCCAAAAAATTATTAATTTNATTTATCATCATTTAACTAGCGTACTATAAAATATCATTTATAATTGTTATCTCTTGAGGAACCATGCAAACATTTATCGTGGAATATTTTCACAAAAGTAGACCACTATTATCCTGAAATATTTAGCGATTACGATATCATTTTCCAGGATTGTTACTATGTATTCATGCCGTCATCGGGTACATGTTAATGATGATCGGGCACCTTTAATGATCACATGAATATGTCGAAGCCATGGCCGTTTAATGAAAGGCTTTTGTGGTTAAAAGTGCAGTTTTTATTTATAAAATCTACCAGTAACGTATGAGTAAAGACACATGTTTTGAAAAAAATTACTTATTACATACCTATTTATTAAAAATTTATTCAGATTTTTCGCAGTGACGACCGATGAAGTGCCTTACACTAAAAAATCCTCCAATACATTTGCCTCTACTTCCTTCGAATTAAACGGAAAGAAATTAATTTTCGCGGAATTTAGCTAATATATATTCTGTTTATCCCGCAGTATTTTTATTTCTTGGACTTGGACATCATTCATTTATGCAGTATGTTAGATTTAGCCGTTGCAGTCTCTTTGCTAAATAAACCGCTGCCATCGAGAGAAAAGACTTCTGCCGTCGCAAGTTTTTTCCGCACAATATAAAATTGCCCATTCGACCGTACCTTCCGTTCTCGTAATTACTCTCACAGCTAGTCACTCTCCCCAAATTAAATTACGAGTGTTGCGAAGAGGAAGAATGCCACTTCATGGAGTAGTCTAAGTTGTCTCGGGGAAGGCCTGATTCCTCTCTCTTCCTTTAGTTACGCGGCCATGTATCTTTTTCTAATGGCGACTAATTAGGAGTGGAGAGAGGCGAATCAACTCCCAAAAAATGTCCAAGAAGGTTCCAGGTTCCTCTAGTAAGCCAAATTTAGAGTTCCCTCAAGGATAAGAAGTTGCCCGTTGCTCTAATATTCATCTCAATGGAATACGCGCCCTTAATTGAGGTATATCTCGTTTGGTTGTACTTTTTTGGACCCAGAACCAGACTTAGTTTAGTCCATTTTACTAGGAAGAAGATTCAAGTAAAATAAGTTAAGGTTTGTAAAGGTTTAAAAAGGTTAATATATTGATATTTTCATATCGGTTAACTTAATTGGAATAATTATTCACGCCGTCTAACCGGAATAATGAAAGAATCTAGGCAAACTGTGAGGTAATTTATCTTAAATATTAATATTATCACAGAACGTAACTCATTGTATAACAAAGATTTTTTAAACTTCTCATCAGGCTGAAAAGTGTTTCTTATATAATGATATGCAGTACGTACGATTGTACGAGGAAAATAAATACGAATCCAAGTGCTGCCAATTAAGTTTCTGATTCCGTTATCACGAACCTTTATTTCATTCTGTCGATGGAAAAGGTAATATGTCCGTTTTATCTCAAACATCTCTTGTATCATAAAACTTTATTCTTAAGATTTTTCCTTTGTCGTATTTTTAGAATCCTTTCTGTCGGTCTTCCGATTTGGTGATTTATAAAGCCATTGTTTACGGAAAGAATATCGTTGTTAAAATTTTACATTCCTCCTCAACCATACATTAGGCAATAGTTACGAAAAAATTCTTCGTAAAAAATTAATTTTTCATAAGTATGTATAATAAACATCGAAGTTTCAATTTTTTAGAATCGGAATTGAAAAAAATATTTAGCGATGCACCAATTTCGGAATGTATTTTTCCGTAGAGATAAGTAAGGAAAAATCATCACAGGTTTTTGAAAACGACTTCAAATCGAATGGCTCTTTTGCTCGTCATACTGTAAATGTCTCGCTGATACTGGAAGGTGCATTTACGTTTGACTTGTATGAAATTCATTGTAGCTATAGTCAATGTCTTTCGAATCGTTCAAAGAAAACATTATGAGATAGGGGTCGTGAACAATTAGCATTGGCGCCCATTCTACAATAGACGCGTTTAATATTATTTTCTTAAGTAAAGTAAATCGTTAATAAATGGCAGCTAAGATCCTTACGCATTAATAAAGGATTCATACCTATTTATTACTTTTTATTAACTTAATGGGCTTCTGAGGTAAAGGGCACCATAGAAATTTTCTATTGTTATACAGAAGGAATGAACGACACAGAATCAGGAGTGACTTTGTGGTAATGATTAACGTAAAAAAATCATCACAGGTTTTTGAAAAAAACTGTGTTTTATCCCTTTCAGTCACCTGATGATGCAGCCATGCTGCGAAACCATGGTCATGCGTGTATAAATCTTGTGGTTTAGTAAAAGTTTTAGTTAAAATGGAGTTTTTTAACAGAAGGAATGATTTAGATTTAAGAACGAGAAAAATTATTTTTCTTGAAGACCAATACATCACCTCGCCAACGTTATTTTCCTGGTTCTACCTCGTCTTTTTCCCCTTTTCGGTCACGGACCCTTCGTGTTCTCCTGGAGGAACGAAGTTATCCTTTGGAGGGGAGCTGGTAATTGAATTTATTTAGCCTCTCCGCCTCCGCGGTACGTCGCGCGGACCATGTTTCCTCGCACATACATATGAAAAGTAACGAGGTGAAGGAATGGGCACAGTGGTTATTGCTGTAACTTAGGAGACGGAATAACTTCCACAATTAGCCATAAAATTTCACACTATCTTAAATTTATATACTGCCATAAAAAGAACGAGAAACATTTAAAAAACACCAGGTAAGTAAGACATCAACCAAGGGGTGGGAAACCTTATTCATTAAAACACCGCAATTGAAATCATCATTTAGCGCTTTATTAGCATATTGACTGCTTCTTATTTTATTTAATTACCATACAGTAAATAACTGCAGATTTAAGGCAAGATTTAAAGTATTAACTAAACTAGTTTTTCATCCCTTCGGAGGAATTTCCGCCTCTACCTAAGCATCATTTCCGCTTGTTTTAGGCTCATTAAAGCTGTATCTAGCAGCTCAACTATTTGATAACTGGAAGGAAATTAAATAAACTATTAAAATAGAAATAAAATCGCTCTTGTGGACATACTTTACGAGTCACATTACCGAGATGCATTGGATTCTTTCTCTTTGTAGTGGCTTGTTCTCAGTGATCTCACGGAAGGTGCGGCGTCGCAATGCACCTCCGCTCCTGCTGTCCTGGAGGCGGATGCACGGGATGTGGGAGCAGATGTGGCGGCATCTTAGGCCGCTCCGCCCTCCGGCTGCTCCTCCTCCTCGCCTGCTACGCCCTCTTCCTGCTTCTGGGAGCGTCCATCTTCTCGGCCATCGAGGGCCCCGACGAAGCAAGGCGCATAAGGGCCTTGAGGAACAAGAGGGCCCACTTCTTGCGGCGTCACGAATGCGTCTCCGGTGAGTGCCTCTTTTCTCTCCAAATTAGGGTCAGTCCTTTTACTTCGAATTTTTTTTGTTGAAAGGGTTCTTGAAAGGATTCTTCGCTTGACTCCTGGTATTGGTCCTTACTTCTTATTTACGGGGGCGAAATGTCGAATGGAACATCGCGATTGGATTATGGATTTTGTGTCGTTGAAAGATAAGATTGGTTTACTATGTCGGGGAAATATTTTTTGATATTGCTGAAACTCCTTTTAAGTATTAGGCCTCTTCCTGACAGGCCAAATTCAAAGTCGAGGCTCTTTCTCGTCGATCTTCAAAAGAGTAAATTCGGCGCTCGCGTCAATTCTCGACTTCGTAGTCGTTTGTGGGTCCCTTGGAGTCTGAGGAGATTTAATCTACTCTTTGCGATTTAATCTACTACAGCTTGTTTGATGTCTTTTGTCTGTCGTATCATAATTAATACCGAAATTGCTAGAGGTTTTCTGTGATTTCAACCAGCATATCTGTATTCGACTCAAGGTGAGGTTTAAGGGTTAAAAGCATTTCCCCATACATGGGAAAATATCATTAATCGTTAAGTTGAAGAAAGACGGATTTCGAGTCTTATTTCGAGATATTTCAGTCTTAAGGCATTTCCCTATCTCCTCAACTGGTGGATTTCTCATCTAAAATAACATGCTTCTTCAGAAGTGTTTTTTAGCTCTATATAAAAATAATTCTTAGCAATCAACATTATAAATAGCAACGCTGTAGGTGATATCAGACGTGTGTGTTAAGGAAAGGAATCATATTATAGGTTTTGAAAATGTTTATAACCAGAATCATTGAAGCGGAGCTCACTGGTACGGTAAAAACACTGCACCTGTCGATGACTAGAAAGAAGGTTGTGTGATTTGCGTAAGATAATCTTCAAATAATTTCAGGTTCAGGATTTGTTAATGTGGAGCTCTTTGACTAATGGTAAAATAACTGGTTAATTCCAGCTGCTTCCTCTCGTTCGCTATGATCTTTGTAACAAAAGACTTTGGCTAAATAAATAGCATTTGGCTCTTTAAAAAATATCGCTATTTTAGAAAATGAGACAACTCATTAGTCGGTGGGCTTTTACCTCAACTAGAATTATATTATTTCAGTGTATCATTTAAGACAATTAAAATTTTGTGAAACCTAAGGTACATTTTAAAATTGCAGACAATTTATTATATGACATTCTGCAACGCTCCATAAACATCCATGGCTTTCATTTCTCAAAAAATATGTTTGTGGAGCAGGAAATAACTTTGGCGATATTTCTTAGGATTTCAAGGCGAAACGTGAAATTTTTAGCATTGAGAGATCCGTTGGCTGCAAGATTAAGAAAGGGAATCCAATACAATTAGTGGTTGTTTCTTCGCATGAGAAGCGGAGATCAAGTCCTTGACCCTCCTTCACTTCTTGTGCTACTAAAATTCTGGGATGATGAAGGATGTAACGGAAGAAGACTGAAGCTCAGAATTAATTGAGGGCGGAAAGGCAAGGGAAATGAAATTAATCACGAAATTTAGATATAAATATTTATGTATTTAGATTCGTAACATAGCGCTTGCTATTTTTTAAGTAAAAATAGGAAAGGATAAGGAAAAAATGCACCCGTGTAAACAAAACTATTCGTTCTTTAAAATTGAGAAGTGGACATTTTTCGTTACGTTTTACAACGTAGAGCATTTATTATTGATAAGTATCATTATTTTAGTTCTAATTGTGAAACTCTTCCAAAAGTATTTCCTTGATTTTCCATTCGTTAACCGTTCTTGATATTCTACTCTCGCTGAGGTTTTCGGGTTCCATTCATCGACACATTTTTCAGGGAATATTCAAATATTACTTGAGTTATTTCTGATTTAATAAATCTTTCGGTATTTTAGATAATGGGTAATCAATTAAGTTCTTTTTCTCCATTTGGTCTTGAACGCACTCTTATAAACTAAATTACATAACGTGGTATGTACTCTATGTA
>KZ308498.1:342729-457374 GCA_000376725.2 Ladona fulva | reverse complement strand
GCATCGACATTTTTGCTGCTGGTCGATTTTCGTCAAGTCGATGTGAGGTAGCGAAAGAAATGTCCTGGAAGGGACAAACGCGCACCGCGCGCTGTCCGACTGAATTGTTTACCATGCCTATCGCATTGTCACATTTCCGAAAGAGGAATACAAAGATACGGCGGGTAAATGAAGGTCGATGAAGAGTATCGATCCTAGTTTTTCGACCCCAACGGAAGAAATGGAACTTGTACGTAACGGCGTCGTTTATGGATCAGGTCACGTGATGTTCTTTGGTGACCTCACGCACTTACGCGACGGTCATAAATAAATTACTTCGTTTTTCTGCTCTTCCGGGGAGTAAGTAGAGTCGGAGTTGGCAAAGGACGTGTCTGTCGTCGAAAGAATGATTTGTTGTGTTTACGGATCGTATCTGTTTGTTTTCCTACGCTCTTATCGTCTTCCTTCGGTTTCAGAAACATTATTTTGTCGATAAGGACTTTTTTGTGAGTCTGAAGTAAATTTCCCTGTATTAATTGATATTCCTTGCTCATTCTGCAGTGCAGAAAACTGCACTGCAGCAAGCAAACTTTCCCCGTCAAAGAAAATTCAAGCTCTTATGTGCGTAAGAGCAGGAGAATTTCTATTAAGATTAAGCTTTTAGTGGTTAGAGAAATTAAGATTTACTTAGATTCTCTGTGATTTGAGGCTACATTCTAGGCGATTATCGTTATTGTGATGATGATATGTGGAGGCAAGTAAAGCCACTTATCCAAACAGTTAGTTCATCCAAGCGCTTTTTCATATATAATCTGTCGAAAAACTGATGTTAAATGTATGTACATACATCAGTCACTCTATTCCATACTCGGGTAAGCACGTTATTTAGTCACAGTATTATTTCGTTCTTTCTTATTCTTTCATAAATCTTTCCGTTCACCCTCATCCATCCATCATTTCTTCCATTCTCTTTTAATTGCCTTATTAATGGTATTTAACCTGCTTTTCCTTAGTTCCTCTATCACTATCCCAATCAAAATATAACTGAATTTTCTTTTCCAAAAAAATTATTAATTTTATTTAGCAGTCAACTTTTCACGAGAAAAATCTGATTAATTAGAATTTAGGTGAACTTTTTCTGAAAGATGTTTTTCGGGGAAATTTTTAGGAGAAATTCTTCTTCGTGTAAGGGGTGAGTGTTTCGTGCATATATGGTCATTCAGTTGATAACCGACGTCGAACACATACCTCGTCTGTATCTTTTATGTGACTATTTCTACTCGTAAAACTGCATCTAATGTTTCTTTAGGAAATTGTTATTTCCTGACTCTTATTTCCGGAATTCCGTGTGAGTATTTCAAATTCCGTATTTCAAATGAGTCATCTCTGTTAAAAGCATAGGATTGTCAGATGTCTGGTCGCATCCAGCTTCACCGTATAAAAGCTGACGACCAACCTCATTTCAAGAGAAGGGAAGTACTGTGATTGGTAATTCTCATCTCTGGAAAATATCCGCTGATATTTCACGATGGGACACATTGAAGTTGGCGGGAGAGGTAACCGAGCGACGGCGTTTTCGTGAAAATGGGATTTGGGCTATTCCATAACTTACGGATGGTAGTTCGCTAGCTTGTCACTTCCCCTTGCCACTGTAACGAAGTTGTTAATCGCGTTAAGGTATCCGAAGTTCTCAGTGTAAAACCGAACGTACATTAACTGGATTTGTAACAGACGAACCGAGAGCTCTTCGTTCGAATTCTCTTTGTCTGTACCCTTCGAGACTGTCGGGTTTGCCGCATATGAAATTTACTAGTTCAGACTTGTATTTTGGATGTCATGTGCACATATTCTCTTTCGATACAAATAGCGCGTAGTTTGAATTTTACTTCGAAAAAGTCGGTGGTTTTTCGAGTATCCGTAAAATATTTTTATTCCCTCGTCTTTAACTTGCATTCAAGAAGTATATGGGAACGGAGGTTTGAGTGGAAGTATTCCAAAAGCCAGGTACAAACTAAAAACAAATAAAAGTTTCATCCTTTTAGTTAAATAATCAAAGTTCTCTTGTTTGAAATCCAGTTTTTAAGTTCAGATGTCTTTATGCAAATAGTGGATTAGTCTCATCAACCAATAGAATTAATCGGAGAGAATTTTCACCGATTACTTCCGTATGTGGTCGTATTTTCCAAATCTTCATTATGTCATTACCAAAAAAATAAATATATTTGTGTCCATCTTTGAAAAACGTAACGGGAGACAGACTAGCTAAATTATTGGCTAAGAGACCAAAATTCCGTTATTCGAGGCAAGATAATTTTATATGCTTAAAAATATCCCTTCAAAATCGATTCGATTAGATTGATTATTTTTGTTTGGGAGATAATCAGTTTTTCTGTTGCAGCGTTTATTTGTTAAAATGATGTGAGAAAATAATTATCGTATTATTTAATATTTTTAATTAATTAAAGCAATAATTAGAGTTTCGGAAATAAAATCGATTTTATAAAACACATTTTAGATTTTTACTACACTTATCAACACTACTACGTATACTTCACACATTTTGTGAAGTATAAGAAATATTTAATTGCTTATTTGATTATTTTCTTATTCTGTAGTCCTAAAGAAAGATGGATAAGTAGGTTTGATTGGAATTGAATCCACTTGAAGAAGGAATACTTTGTAAAGTAGAGACATGAGAGAGAGAACGATGAGGAGGCTTTGCGGAACGAACTGGAGTGGTGAAAGAAAAGATGTCCTTGAGAGATGAATTTTAAATTATTCTCTCAGAAAAAGGACTTAAAATACCTTATTTAAAGCCCTTTTCTTATAAAATAAGTCAACGATTGCATAACTGCTATATTTATCAGACGATTCTCCTGAAAGAGTTATGGCTCTGAAATCCTTTTCACGGAGTCCCATAATAAGTTGCAGGGGAATGAGGAAGGTCATTAAATTGCTTCGCGGATGTTAATTAATTATTCGACTGGGTGCAATGGAAGGAAGTTTCGATTCGTAAAGCGAACGTCTCACCGTTGCCCATTCCATTGGAAATAAGAATCGCTGTCACAGAGATAGACCCGCGGGGAAAAGGCCATCAAAGCTGAAATGCGATTTACATTTTCAAACGCGTTGAAGCGTGTTGACAAGCTGGAAAGGTGTGTTTCGCTGAAGTAAACAATCTCTCCCCTGTGATTTGCTCTGGGATGGCGGTGCTCTTGTAAACAATCCTGATTACGCTAATGTACGTAAACAAACCTTAGCTACGTACATACATTGATATTTGTTTGTTTCCTACTAGCAATGTAAGTGACTAATTTGCAAGTTAAATCAAAATAGAAATGAGAACGGGAGTCTGATTCTTTCGGTAGCTTTCCAGAGATAGCTTAAATCTTCGCATTGCATTCCCCGGCGTATAATTTTGAGTAGAATGTTGGAGGAACGAACTTAAATGCAAAACGAGAGTTGAGAGCTTATAGTATTTTTATTAAATCAGTTCTCGTCTTTAATTTCATTAGAATTTATAACACTAGTATCTCGTGAGAAATAGCAACTTTTCAAAGAAAATCTGACAGTAATAAAATGATTTAAACATTTGAAATGAATAAGTTGATATAGTTTTAAAATAAAATTAGAATATGCATTTTCAGCTTTCTATTTAAAGAAGAAGGACTGCATGCTTTTGCACATAATTTATGATAGTCTTCCCTAAGTTTTATTCCTTCATCAGGAACATACTGGAATTAACCAGTACCACCAACACTATAATTTCATTATGATAATTCTTCAGAAAATTTCTACTGCACTAATCCTTAAGATGATATGGTGTAACTTTGATGACAACAGAATTGTGGACTTCATGTAAACGTTGCTAGTAGTATACGTTTCCTCTTTCTGTTTTCTTTCAAATGTTATGTACTGAAGTAAAACAAATCTTTCTAAATAAACTGATGCACTTGGTGAAGAATCATTAATTTGGTGATTCGGGGCTCTCGTCTGATAAAATTCTTTTCAATGTCGACCATTTTAGTAAAAAACAGCTGATACGTAAAATTTTAATATAGAGATATCTGCCGTGTCCATGCGATACACTGGGCTCTAATATGTTGAATTTTAAAAATAATCTCCCAGAAATAGTTCCGCTCCTTCGGATGTAAAATTCAGCAACCAAGAAAAAAGCATTTTGTCCCTTGAAACCCCATTTCTCATTTTCTACGGCGGTACTAAGGATTCGAGGTTGTAAAACTCAATTGTACCCGTGAAAGATTATTCGCCATTAGGTCCTATGATCATTGGGTAACCGTACAGAGACCGTAACATTTCGCCTTCAGGAGGAAACTAATTCCAACGCGGCATATCACTCCCAGAGCCACGTAACTTATGGATGAACGAGCGCATGAATAAATGATCCTTGCTCCTATCCTTGTGCCTCCACCCGAAAAGCCAAATGGTTTTACATTTTAGATGAGGTTTACTAAGGAAAAATCTGAATGCACCGTTTTCCCCACGACAAGGACTTAGCACGTCGAAATCTATTTTCGAATACGTCCTAAGAACCGTTGAGGTTCGAGGGACGGAGAGAAGTCCATAAAATGAACATTGTCCCTCAATTGAATCGATTAAAGTTATCTTTATAGACTCACTCGAAGTGAATAGCTGGAACTTTAGTAATAAAATAGCTATATTCATCAGCTATATCCAGAGATAATTTCACTTAAAATAGATTCCCGCTGTAGATTCTTACTTCTACTGTTTAACATTCTGACAATGATCAAACCTTCAATATGCTATCGGTTATGACCGAAACACTTTCATAATCTAGCAATCACATTTCTTTGATTAAATTAATTCTACTTTGATTTATAATTAGTAAGAATAGAATGTGTGTAAAATGTTTTGTACTAAAACTAATGAGAAAAATCTTTCTCAAATCTCCGATCGTATTTAATTAATTTATTTTTGTATCTCAGTTTCCCAATGCACAAATGTCAATAATGTTTACTAATGTAATATAACTTCATTAGGAACTCATGAAGGAGTAATGAGTTGTAGGTGACTTTAAATTTACGCATAAAGAAGACGATTTTGTCAGAGGAAAATACTAGTATTGCCTTTTTAAAATTTATGTCGTATTAAACTACTGTGGTCATTCTGTAAAATTTTATGCTCAAATTTCAGCCTCACTGCGGACACCTGTATTTACCATGAATGGTATAAGCAGGTTCCTCATGAGTCCCAAGTATTTGATTGTTGTTTACATCTCCTAAGTTACCTTGCAAGCAACAGCTGCACCCGTCTTTTACGACAGCTGTGAGATTTTTTAAGCTATTTATTACATTTCGATCATATCGGTCTAATCGATAATAGATTTCGGTCTTTCGATCTAATGTATATGCGTACTTATCCATTTCATTACAAACTTTGCTAAGGAATTTTTTCAAAATTTCAATCTCATTAGCAATAGTAAACTACCTTTATTATTTGCATCAATTACCATTTTTTTAGACACTTTGATATCTTCAAGTCGAAGTTACAAAATCGACGGAAAGTGGAGAAATCTGTCTGCATTAACTTCACGTTTGATCTATCGGAAACGACCCTCCGAGGCAACTTAACGCTCCTCTTCCGTAAGCTAGTTTTCCAGGTGGTCGAGTTTTCAAAAATTTCTCGGGTTCGAATTAAGGAAGCATGCTAAACCTAATGGAATCCTTTTTCACGCATCCCGTCCGTAGGAACACCCACGGGACTATAGATCACGGGTTATTGGATCCGTCCAGGACGAGGCGCTGCGGACGGGAAATAGGAGAGGGAAAGATCGGTCATGGAGAGAACAGGTCGTATTTCCATCATAGTCACTGGAATCGATGAGATCTCGCGAGGCAATCATCTTCGTGTGCCAAACTTAAGATATGAGCCTTCTAAAATCCCATTTCCCCAATTAAGCCGCTGGTCCTTCATCTCTCCAATTAAAGGCGCTATTTCGTTACTTCTGAGTTTGGGACCCACCTCTTGGATTGATCGCGAGCTGATTATGTTTTCGATTTGTGCCTTCGCCGAAATTGGAAATCTTTACTTTCAGTTGAAAACGGTTCTTGTTTACATGAATGGAATCATTCTAACCTTATTTGATGGCAATTTCAGCTTGAAGGAAAAAGGTGGGGCTAAAGCTGTTGTTTTAGTCAAGGGCGGATTTGTGATTGGGTGCAGTATGCGGCAGATAAGGGACCCGTTCAAATGAAGACCCCAATGAAATTTTTAGTACTTCGGGGCTTTGTAGTGTATGATACACAACTCGAATGTCCTTTTGTAATTTACATTATCTCCATTTATTGCAGTTCCTAGAAATAATTGGGAAACTTAGAATCCAATGATTTATTATTCTTGACAATATTTAGCGGTTAACCGTTCCATGGTATGCATTTCAACGTGTTTTATAAGAATGGCATTCTTGCATTTTCAATACGATATTATTTATTCCAGATTTTGAGCTGGTCTTTGGGTTTATGATAGTTTATTTACTTTTATCTTAACAGTATTAAAAATACGAAACTGATCAAGACAAGTGATGAATGAGTGAGGAATACTGACACGTGACAAGAGTAGACATGTGAGATGACTTAAAAGTTTATGGTGATTGTAACTGTTTTCTCATCGGTTAAACATTACGTACCTACGTATTTGTAAAGATTTAATGATGTATTTGACTATTGTTTGAAATTTTGGATAAGTAAGATAAGAAACCCCACGATCCGGGATCCAATTCACTTCTTGGTTCAATAACCTCATTACAACTTGATGCAAAGAAATTAATTTAAATGGAATCAATGATACTTCTATTTTTTGAGGTTTAAGCTCTTATTTAATAGTAATAATAATTTTTAATTTGCTCTGGGATCTTCCCATGGAGAAGAAAAAAATACAAAAAATACAAAAATTGCTCAACTCCAATAGATATCAATATAAAATACAGAAGGAGAAATAAAATTAGTACGAAATACAAAACAAAACAATTAATTTTTTAATTGCTTTGAATTATACAATTATTTTTTTTAGATAGAATGTTTGATAAAGTCAGGTAATTTAACATTTATTTTTTTTAGATAGAATGTTTGATAAAGTCAGGTAATTTAAAGAATTTGATTGCGGTGTAGGTTATATCAGCTGATCGGGTTCGCTACGAGTTGCTTTAGTAGGTGGCTACCTTTTGTAGGTAAAAGGGTCACGGACGTAGCCGTGCTCGGAGACACCAAGAAAATAAACAAATCGACCATGAACTTCCTTCTTGTATTTGGAGTAAGCCACGATTATTGGCAACGAGTGTTGGAAACGTGATCAGCTTTATGAAGGTAAAGATGATATAAAATTAAGAAATGATATTTGAGTCTCTTTGAGGTAATTTTATATGTCCTATTGGTATGAGTGGCACATCAACATTTCGGTGGTTATCAATCTACGTTACTACAGCGCGAGAAAATTCGTAAATATTTCCAATTCAAATGGATCGTGTTACATAATTATCTATCTTCAAAGTATACCCGAACGTTTCTGAAGACACTTTTCATAACTCAATGTTCTCTTTGGAAGTTGTAAGTCTTCGATCTTAGCCACAGCATTTGTTTACTCTCGCTTTGGCCTTCTTTCATCGCCCAGTAAGCTGCATAAGGATAAATTTATCTTGACATGCATAAATTTCCATCGCATCGGTTGTGTTCAGAATTTTAAATCGAGTAACTTGTCTCTTCTTAACCACTCTGTTGTAATGATTCCAGTTGGCATCGTCCTTGCTTCCTCTTTCTTATCTAAGCGTTTAGCGAAGTGATTCATGCTCACACCACTCGGATTCCTGGTTAATAACTGTTTATACGAGAGATTTGCACCGCATTTGGAACGGGAAGTTTCTCCGCTTACTTCAATATTTTGTCAATGAGGGGATTCCAGGAAAATATTTAAATTAATATAAATTCTGAAACGATAGAAATCGTATCCAAAAACAGAACACATCATTCTTTCCTGGCATTTGTTTTTGAATTTCTATTCATTCCTAAAGTTAGTAGTATTCGAAAACCACACAAATAATGTGCCGATTTTAATTTGAATTATAGTCAATTACAATCAATAAAATTCACGTAGTAGGCCGTCACTTTGTGGAATACACTTGACATCACGAGGATTTTTTTAATAAAAACACAGTTTTGAAAAGTAAAGAAAGATTACTTTTACTAATCCACAGTATATATTTCGTCGCCGGCTAGTTTCGGCTAGCAATAGAGATCTTCAAGCCGAAGAGGTATCATATATTGTTGATAAGTAAAAGTTATATATATTTGTCGTTCAATCTGTGTTTTCATTCAATAAATCCTCGTATTACTCCTTAAGTTCGCCCATTAGCCGTAACATTTTTCTCAAGCGATTTCTGTCTGAGGTCCGTTAAGTCTTTCCAAATTATAATGGAGCTAACTGCAGGAAGACTTGGGACCCTCATAACGTACATCGCATGTAACCTTCTTTATTGTATTATAGAACAGCATGTCATATCTTTCGCCTTGCTCTAATATCCCAAGTCAAGTGTCGTGGATGTGCTCAGAATTATTGAAGATGGCTATGTCAGAATCTTAGGATTTGCTCGTCAAACTTTAGGAAGTGACCTCTTATAAGTTGGCGGTACCGAGTATCTTACGACAAAGTTCCTAAGCCTAGCTCTTCCTCCGATCTTCGAAGAAGCGGTTGCAACTATCTTAAAATTTGATCAACTAAGATTCTTTTTCAGCGACGTGAAAGGCTTAACTTATATCCACCTAAATACTTCGATGTATCGATAGAAACTTTATTGATGAAGGAAGAAATCAAGCATTGTGTTTGTTTCTTAAGATGAATTGTTATTTTAGTAGCAAGATTAACAATTTCGATTTTCAGTAGTACGAAGTACATACATAGTTTTTAAAGTTTCGATAATATGCAGTTGATGTCTCTAATTAGATCCTTAAGGAATCATTTAATAAATATTTAAATTAATTTCATGAAATAGGATTTCTGCCGTAAGTTTAAACTATCAGATCCATAATAGCACACCTTTATTTTGTGGGGCACATGACCTTGAATAATTTTTAGTATCTTTCCGCTTGGTGGTTTATAACGAAACAAATATTGTAATTAAAAAGTGATTGATGTGGAAGTTCACGAAAGAAGGAAAAACTCCATTCGACCGTCAGTACTTAATAGAACCATTTGTCATAGCGAAAGCACAACAGTAAATTACCCATTCATTTGAAGCTAATTTAGAAAGACATCAATTCCGTGGGGTATGAGTTCAACGCAAGCTCGATATTAAATTCGAAAGCATGATTCGTAAATCCTGTTTATATTTAATTATGTGAAACCGCATACGAAGTTGACGTGGCGCAATTTTAAATAACGTAAAACATTGGAACCAAAACATGAAATGTAACTTCACATCGAAAATCCGAACAGACGCCGAGCTGACTCATTGAATTGTTTCATTTAGATATTCTATTATTTACTATTAGCTGCGTGGTTCAGATAGGCAATTCTAAGCAGGTGGCAATCTCTCAACATATTATGATATTCATACGATTACTAGCAATGATAACATT
This sequence comes from Ladona fulva, assembly GCA_000376725.2. Lineage (NCBI taxonomy): Eukaryota > Metazoa > Arthropoda > Insecta > Odonata > Libellulidae > Ladona > Ladona fulva. Next base: position 447,787 of record KZ308498.1, on the reverse strand, counting down.
AGTTCTGAAATGATGAGGTATATCCTAAGATACCTATTAACACAATATACAGAACAGTAATCGCACAAGCACAAACTTATAACGGATTAGGTGAGGCAACAAGATCAAGCAATCAGCAAGATCTGTCAACAAGGTTAAATATCAATGATGCTATGTCAATTTCACAATGAGAAAAAAACAATCTTTTCATTTACATCTATATTGATAATTTACAAGCTGCCGGTCGACGTGTAGCAGCGGAATTTTTTTATATCGCTCTTTCTATAGAAAATTAGTAATGATAAATTAATCATATCGTTAAATGTGTGTATATTTATGTATGTACACCAGCATGTTTTACCTAGCCCTAAACTTTCATTCCCGATGAGGAGAGGGCTCAAAGATTTTCTTAGCTAAACCGCTCCGCTTACTGATAATTATCTTTAATTTATCGTTCAAAAGACAAAAATTTCCTTTTATCCGCATAACTAAACAATAATACTTACAAATTCTCCGTGAGGAAATTAATGGTTTACCCCCTCAAGGCGGATTTACGTAGGTTGGAAGTAGACAAACACATTTGACAGTCTTCGAAAACTTATAAGGCCATTTAAGGTGGAATGGAACCCAAATTCGGGTTGTTAACCTCTTAATCGATAATTTAGATGCACGCTCCGACGCTTTCCATTTACCAAGATGAAAATTACTTCGTGGAACCAATCGAATTTTATGATAACACGTCGGCGCCTCGATTTTCATATTTTGTCGCCTGCGTTAACCGATTAAGGAAAGAGCGCAGAAACATGGGAATAGATAACCTCCATTCGCTAAAAAAGGGTTCATGCGCTATTCATCTTTATGATTGAACCGTGTTTATTCTTATTTTCTACCTTTGTGATGGAGCAGAATTCCTGTTCTTATCAAATGTTGTTCCTTTAAATTGTGATGGAAACGTGTAATATTGAGTTGATAATTTAATGCTGTCCACTTAAGCAGACTTCATTTAATCCAGTCCAACCCAAACCTCCTCGTAACAAGCTATTCGCTATTCTGGTTCGTTACGAGTTCTGAATTCCCTCGATAACTTGAAGTAATACAACAAAAACAAGTAGTATTATATTGCTTAGATACTGCAGGACTATTCAACACACGTCCCGCGGGCCAGAATACTGTCCGCTAAAGGTTTAAACCTGCCCGCCTGTCAATAGAATTCGATTTGAGAAAATCGTATACTTTAATAAAAAAAGTGCAGAATGTCGAAAACCTTATACACTCATTCGTTAAACTTATACATATTTCGTTTAAAAGTTAACGTGTATGTGCTTTTTGGGGTTAATAATGTGCAAAATAATTGCAATGCGAAATATTTGCTTCGCTTTTGGCGAAACCTTTTCCGGCACCCGCGTAAGGAAAGTGATCTCAGCAGTCGAAGCACTTTTAATAATACTACTACCACAAGAATGGTAGTCTATTGAAGGGGTCATCATTGGCTCGCGCGTTAGATGAAATTTCGGGTGTGGTACTCCGCCCGAAAACGGTGGACTACCATTGGATGGAAGAAAATCTTAGCCTAAAGCTGTTTTTGCCGTTGAATTCCCTTGAGAAATCATGTATGTGTATTTAAAATACAAAGACCCAGGAGTTAAAAAATGACTCAGCTTATATTATTGAGAGTAATTAAATTTTTTACGTCATTTGTTCATTGTAAGGAATTTGTTATTCAAATATAATGTTGTGTTCTTCAGTATTTCTTGACAATATTCACTCAGTTTAGTTCGGATCTCAACCTTTAGGATTTTTTGAAATCGGAAACTTGGAGAATGGAGCATATAGCTTCCTTTCTATCAACGGGTTCTCCAGCAGATTCTCTGATATCTCCTTCCTTTCACATTCTTTCCATTTACCTATTGCCTCACTCCAAAGAAAGGCGACGCCGATGGAATCCTTACGTATTCGTGTTTGCGCAGTGAATATAGAAACCATATTTGACGAGACTGATATCCTTTCTCTGGTACTCAACTGCTTTTTATTGTCAAAGCTATGCTAGAAAAAGTTACTTGTCTACGTAGGCGTATGCTTCATGTTTCAAACGTGATCATATTCTTCGTAGTGATAAAATCGGTTATAAGATTAAACTTATTTAGCGCGATTGTAGCCGTTTCAAGCATGAAATACGAATTGTCAAGAGTAAGTTAATTGTGAAAATCAGTGTGATTAACATTTCAATTGTATTCTTATATATATATGGCAGTTGAAAAGCACCTGTTTTAGAAGTAGCGTTGAATATGATAGCCATTATGAGAGTACGCGTGATCCTAATGAGAGAAGCCGAACAAGGAAAAGCTGGTTGAATTGATGGAATTAATTTCTGAAAAGTTGTTGAAGGAATGAAAGGAAATATATGAAAATATCAGAATATGCAAGAGAAACGGCCGTTAGAATAATTTCCAACAAATAAAATAGAAAATAAATAGGTAATATCCATAAAATAGAAAATGAATAAAACAAATAAAATCTAAAGCCGTAAAAAAAGAAAAGATACATTGAATGTGGTTTGAAAGAAAGATTTTACAAGGAAAGGAAAGCATAATTTAATATTACGAAGAGAGGAGTTCATCAACGAGTCCGATTCCTCAATATCTATAGTATAATAGGCATTGATTCATATGTACTTACGTAAACCAGCTGGAACCAATCACTTGATATTGTATCAAATGATGCAATATTTCAGCGAATGAAATTTCTGTAATTGAATCTCTTGGGAAAAGTCACACAAAATATATTTCTTGCCTGATTTACCAAAGACTAGTAGTACCACTTAACATTGCTACCGACAGATCCCCGTAGAGATAATTATGATATGAATACTGATTTATTCCGAACACACTTAGTAGCTACAATATAGGTGCCATATATCAGTCTGAATGTAAGATAGAAAATTCCTTAGAATGATTTCCTATTTTCAACTTATCTGTGATTAATTAACTTTGCACTTACCTTAGATTAAAATCGTGCTGATACTGTAATTTCCCTTAATTCCTAAATTTATCGATATTTATGGTGAAAAACCGAGCAAGGCATTGATGACTGCCCGGAGAAAAACATTTCAAAAGGAAGCATTTTTGATAAGACTTTTACAATTACGAAGTAGAATTTAATCATATCAACCTCAAAGCAGCAAGTGGCCTTATACTATGTGATTCTCAATCTTTAAAATTTAAAAAGGTTTCGATTTAGAAAGTTTTTTGTCGTGTATAATTACATTGTAGATTAAAGTTTTGAATCCGCTTCCTGGGAATTTTTGAACGAAAATCATATCCAACGAAAAAAATTATTACCATAACCTAGAAAAAATAAAAAAAATTCATCGAAGAAAGGAAGAAAGTATTATTCCGAATTAGAAGTCTAGTTTATTCAGACGTGAGGGTTCTGCGGCCTTCAGGCCAAATGTGCCATTTTGTTTGTTCAGCGCGCCCATTTAATCACCTTCTGAAATAAATTCCCTTATTTAATTAGTTTTGTTTCCCAGTCTTGCTAATACCACCAAGTGGAAAACAACATGGAAAGTATTATCTTTTGGTTCTATCAGCAAAGGAATTAATTTTCTCAAATAAAATTTAGACGTTTAAGTATTTGAATGTGCAAGTGTTGCTTACAATTGTAGGCAACATGCTACTCAAGAGCGGCTTGATGGTTACACTTGTAGCCTTACTCTTAGTTCTTATGCAGCTAAATGGTAAATGTGGTCTTCCGATGAAGAAAAGTTCCCCCCTTGGTCTCAACTGAGGGTCCTTTTCCCTCAAATATGTCTTTAGCAGAAATTGTTATTCTTTATGAAGCACATAATGTCCGTCAAATTCTTCCGGAATTGTCACAACGTCACTGACAGTTGAACGATTTTCAGAAATCTATAGCGACGGATAAGAAAGGAAATCTCATCGTTGTTGGCTGAAGAAGATCTTCTCGATGATATTCACGAAACGGAAGAACTGCATTTTTCATCAGCGGCATTTCCGGCGTTGTCTCGTTTTGAGACGAGCGTTCGATTTATGCAAATAAACTCCGGATGTCCTTCCCTTTCACTTCTTCCTCGCGATATTCAAATACACGTTCCAATTCCGACTCGGGACCAGTTTTTTTCGTGAGAGGGAAACATCCCTCTCGGTTGTAGAACTTGGTCTACAGAACTCTTCTTTCTACTATTTTAAACCACGCGAAACAGCCACTCGAATAGCGAGTACAAAATAGAGTTCCAGGAATATGGATAAAAATGGATGTATTAACGCGAAATTTTGATCTGACATCGTATATGATTAGTTAAAGAAGTAAGTACTATGCGACAAATACTACTTTCTTAGATTTATTCTTAGAAGGAAGCGTTTCAATTGCAGAGTAATGGGTGGTTGGTAATGAATATGGTGAATTTTAAAGAAATCATGTTGACTGTTAATTGCTACCTGAAGGATATTTGACACCGGGTTATGCGAGTATACATAATTAGTTTAGCACTTTGAACACTTAGTATTTTTATTTCATTAGGATTCCAATTAATCTATAACCAGGAGAATCCTCCGGCGATTAATCCGGAGTATATTGAAATGTTACTGGTCTCACCTTTAGTGAACGTCATTTAATCTTTTTATCTACCTGAAGTCTTAGTATTGAAGAGTTATATATCGAACACAGTTTTTATTATTACAATTCCTTGGGGTATAAAATCTATTCATATTCATTTTGCATCATTTTACGTTCTAACGGTAGAGCGAATTAAGATTATACTAAAATGTATTACGTGTAACAGCTGTTTACAGCTTAAAAAACGTCATCAGATATTTCTTATCAACCTTTGCTATTACTGACCTACTGAACTTCTTTCAAAACGAGTATTTTTTCGAAAAAAAACGTGATTCTTAGCAGTTAATCACAGAAGCCTTGAAAGAATTACAATGAAGTTTTGATTGTTTTGCGCACAAATTCACTAGAAACCTATCATCGTGATAACCCGATTCATGAGGTATGGCAGTATAAAGATAACATTAAGTTATTCGAAAATAATCAAACTTACTTGCTTTTGTTTTCCAATATATCGGGAATCTGCGAGTCATCAAATAAATATAATTTACCTCAGTAAGAGCCGTTCTCTAACGCAAGGTTCTATCGGCTTCAAAAGCTACTTTTTCTTTCTTAAGTGGTCGACATTTTTAAATTAAGTGCCTCCAGTACAATATCTAAGAGTTTCCTTTGAAAATCTTTCTTGTGGGACCTTCTCCCGGGTAATATTTTTTTATGCTGAGTGTTAAGAAAATTCAGGTCATGCGTACTTCGTACTTCATAGGTATCTACATCTATTCACTTCTTGTAGTAGCGTCAAGTATGTAACCACACTTTGCAACGATGGTGTCAGGAAGCTTGTTACCGAATACTATCGATACTTGCTGCTTGGCTATTCGATAACAAGCCATTGTGGCGTTTATCGGAATCCATCGAGGGTGCTCCATTTTACAGTCCATAAAAGAAGCGAATATTTTCCGATTGTATGATCTTTATTGAGGTGCTGGGGATTCCTGCGTTTAGAAAAGGGAATGCCGAGGATTCCGCAGTGGTAATTTGGGCGATCGTACGAAACAAAAAATTCTCGGGTTGACATAACTGTTATCCAGAGTTATAGTAGAGTGTGGAAGGTAATAGCTGGAGAGCAATGGACCGGAGTCCGTATCTCGTTTTCTCCGGTTTAGTTTATGGTTTTATCGAAGGAATAAGCACAGTTGACAGAGGAGAGGATAATCGGTGAATTTAAGTCATAGTATTTAGTATTTTACGCATAAAAAGGAACCCGTTTTATTTCATAGTAAGGTGTGTTCTATATATCAGAAGCAAATGAGCGCTACATACCTGTAGAAAAAACTGGCGAATTCAGACATCCATTGCTAATCAGAAAAATACTGGATAGCTGTGACTTTAAACCGGGACCTTGGTGTTGGTAGGCTAGTATTTATTAGTCAGTGTTTCCAACCAAAAAGGATGGGATATTTTTACCCTGGAACCTTTTTCTGTAAATGATTCCGCCTTCCCTTTTTACCTTTACAAGAAATATTTTTTTTTAAACCAAAGTACTTATACAGCTACATTAGCTGTAAAATCCTCTTAAACAGCTTTGTGACATCAGGAAATTAATTAAAATATCTAATTATTTACCTACAGCCTGCGGTGGAGGATTGCTTATCGTTTTAGCGTTTCAATCCCAAGTCCCGAGATCGAATTCCGTCTAATAGAATTTTTCTGGATAGGGAATGGTTGTGTGTGTGATTTTCCCTTAAGGGTTGGCAGCAGAAAGGGCCTTCAGTCGTAAAAATCAGCAATCCATCATCATTACCAATTTTCAAAAAATCATCAGCTGACCATAATTGATGGGGATAAGGCTAAGAAGGAAAAAATTGAATTGTTTCATCGTATCTTCCGGTCAAGCTCTCGGTTATTCCAGGTTGGGAGATTCTGTGCTAACCAAGCAATCATCAAGGTCTTTCTCGAGATCAAGATCTTATGTTTCGAATAGGATATGCGGCCTCCGGATAGCCAAGTGGGTAACGCGTTTGACTTCGGTGAAAGCGGTTCTCGGTTCGACTCCCGGTGGAGGCTCACGTGCGAAAGTACCTTAGCTGACGGAACTCTTTTGAAATTACTACTAGTACTACTCGGAGAAAGAAAAAGGTTTGGGGGAAGACCATTACAAGGTCTGTCGTGCAATATAGTGACCGATAATAATTATGAACATTCGAATTAGTCTTCCGAAGACGAGTATGTTCACCGGCCACGGAAATGGCAGCGGAACAGATCGGTAGGAAGAATCATCGGTTATTTCCGTTAGTTAGAGCAGACAGCATTAGTGCACGCGAATAATGCCGGGGAATGAATAACGTCACCCCTTTTCTGAGGTCGTGTCAAGGGCCGACTTCCGTTAGTCGGAATCGAACTTCTCTCGGACGTGCTTTAAATTGTCTCGCGTGGACGCTGTTGGACGCGTGCCAGATCCCTCCGACCTTGGCCTTCGCTAATTTTTTCATCAATTCGGCTCGAACTTATTCGCTTTAAATCAGCGGAACGAGTTTTCTAGATGAGTGGGGAACGCGGTGCCATTGTCTAATCTCATAGTCGGTGCACGTACTCCTTAGAAAAATAGACCACGAATTACTACCCATTTCGTCCTTGGATGAAGAAAAGAAGACCGCGCTTCTGATTCAAAAAGCGGAACTATGAAATGTTAGGAGTTAATCCTCCGTTTCCGCCGGTAATTGGGACTATGAATGCCATTCGGGAAGTCCCGGATCTTTGTTAAATCTTTTTTTTCACACTATAGGCATCGAATCAACTTAAGCACAAATAGAGGCGGATGAAAATTGAATCGTCAACAATTGGGGTGAAATTGTAGGACAATCCTGCCGATTAATAGGTCTTAATTCGGTTCTTATGAATTTTTATTTTGCAGAAACAACGGAATTTCAAAGCCTGGGAATATCGTTTGCAAAATTTTCCCATACACAGGGATTTTCAAATATCAGTTTTACATTTATTCAAGCTTTCGTTCCGCAATTTAATATGGGGATCCCGGATAGCCAAGTGGGCAACTCGTTCGACTTTGGTAAATGAGGTCCCGGGTTCGATACCCGGTGGGAGTCTATGTGCAAAATGATTTAAGCAGTCGAAATACTTTTAACAATACTGCTACTGAAATTTATGTAAAGTGTCATTAAATAACTGATGCTGAAGATCGTTTATCGAGATTAAACCATTCGTGCGTGCGCTTGATAAAATTGATATTCTTTTCTCTCGTTTTTAGAAAACAGGCAGCGTCGTAGCGTTCACTACGACATTTAACACGCTACGACGGCAGTAAAGTTGCCGGATTCAGGAAAAGAAAAAATCCATTTAAAACTACTCCTTTTAGCTTGCGCCTCCCATGCTCCAAGTCCATTTTCATCATTCACAAGGTTTTCTCGATTAAGTTCTCAATGGGAACCAAAGCAAATTTCATGAGCGACGGTATGAGATGTTTGGCATTTTCTCGTTTTATCCATGGTTTCTGAGATCAAAATTAATTTACAAAACTTCAGAAAAAGTTAAGTGGTGGGTTTCAACCTTAAGGTTAAACATCTCTGGTCTGTAACTATATTTCTATATTTTTCTATACGAATACATTACATGAGTATACATAGTGTCTTATAGAATACAATAGACCACAATACAATACAAACAAATTTATTGGTTGAAATTGGAACTAGGAAAAGGGATAAATAATACGAAAAATGCGAATGCTTATGTATAATTTGGCTGCATTGGCAGAAGATCAGCTGATGTCTCAATATCTCGCCGATTCAAAAACCTCAATCACTACCGTTTATGAATGACGGTTAATTATATTTGAATTACCCACGACAGTCTAGTTCATTCGGTAAATCCATTAGGAGCACCTGGAAAACACCTCATCCTCAAAATCTAGTTTATCGGAATGAAATAATTGCTCTCTTTTCCGGCAATCGTTAGCTCAAGTCCGACCTTCCGCAGTCGAACGGGGCGAGATGTTGTTGGAAGATTCTCTTCCCTCTCCGAATGTCCCGATTCTCCATGATCATAACGAGAGCCAGATCAAATAAACGAATTTTCCAAGGTCTCTGAACGTAACTTTCCTTTCAGAGTAAGGTAAACAGAGTTATCCATTAAAGGGATTAAGGCCGTGAAACGCAGATGCGGTCCTTTTTTGAGAACTGGAGAAAAGACGATTACAGAGGAATGGAACAGCAAGTGTTGAGATGAAAATTAATCCGTAGCGATAACTCACATCGTCAATAATTTATTTTGAAGTTTGAAGAGCGTTATCGTGGCAGATGAAATATTAACGAACCAAGCAACTTGGACGTTATCGAGGCAAATGAAGTAAAATCCATGCACAAAATAAAAACCTGGGTGATCTTAAGGAGACCTGTTGATATTATCTCTTAAATGCGGATTATGTGCGAAATGTCTTCTCTTTATTAGTAAATGATAATTGCAAGGACGGAACGTGAAAATATGTCATTTAGGGAATCTAGTTTCTTTGGTCAATGATGCAAGAGGAAATTTCGTCTGGGCACTATTACAAAAGATTATTTTAAAATCAACTGCTGATCACAAATTAGGAAAAGATAAACTTGAGATGTGGAGACTTAACTGAATATTCATTAGTGTGCTTATTAAAATACTTCTTATACATTTTGACCTCTTGTATAGTAACTTGTAACTAGAAATTTCTATGTCTTCGAGCTAGTTTTCTGGAAAGTATATTCCAAGAAAATTTAATTTTGGAACAGGACATCGCTCCAGTTCTAAAAATTCCTTTAATGTATTTCCATACAATACAAATCTAACTGTTGTGAATTTCTTTGAAGCTGTCTTTCTCTTGCTGGCCTCTGAGTATTGATCATAGGGGAAAATATATCGAATCTTTGTTTTAAAACACGAAAGTGCTTTTGTGTTCTAGCGATTAAGTACAAATGAAGGTTGTAATTTCTATTTTTATTCTTTTTTCAATTTCTTTAAGACATTAACGATGATACATCAATAAAGAATTGTGTATTATTACCTCTCTACCCAATTTTCTCTTACAATTATTGCTTTCAGAGGCTTCATTTGCGTATTAAAAATATCTCTTTTTTCTTTTGAATAGTTCTTACTCGAGAGAATAAAATTTAATGAAAAATAATAAAGTTAATTTACAAATGGTGCTCCAAGTTAAACCTGAACATACGAAAAAGAACGAAATAAGATCTGTAAGAGTATAAGCTCAGAGAAGGTACTTTCATAGAAGATGTATCCGATATTATGCATCCTCCCTGCAATATAGGCTGTTCTGATTCAGAGAGAAGAATCTGAGAAATTGACGCTAGAACAAATCGTTTCAAAAATTCATTTTTTCCGCGTATGATACGCGAATTTAATCGATTACGGAAGTAGAGTCATAATGCATGCACCCCCTGCCACACGCCGAAAGGCGGCTTGAAGGGTACATATGTAGATGTAAATGTAGTATTATCACGTTTTTAGTTTTGAAAGTGACATGGAAGTGAAATGACCAAGCTTTAAAACCTGTCAGAGAAATTGATTAAGAATCAGTTTTCATAATTGAATTGAATTGAATTTTGAATAAATATTCAAGTATTTTTATCCCTAAATATAGTCATATTAAAAATTTCCCGTATACGATTTTCGATGTTCATGCTAAAAATCACGATAAAAATTGTGCACTTAAATAACTTTACTTCGTAGTAGTAAAGGATTTACTATAGTTATATATAATTAATTGAATTATGAACTAGATTTACTTGAAAAATCAAATTAATGCATACGTAATGTAGTACATACACTTTTATCTAATCAAGATGAGAAATTTTGTATTTTTGAGGTATTTGAGTTCAAAAAACGAAGAATATGGGGAAGGTATAAGGAGGAAGACTTACGGGAGAAGGACGGAGAAAGGAGAGAGGATGATGAAGAGTAGATTGACCAAGAGACGGAAAAATTTAAGAAGAGAAAGGTGGGTTACACCGAAAGAGGAACTAATTAATTTTGTGATGTGGATAAAGAGGAAAGAGAAAGTCATGCCGAGAGATTGAAAAAAGAGTTACAGACGGAGAAAGAGAGGGACCAAGTCCAATATAGACTAATGAAGGGGACAGTCTTTTCCAGTTTGAGGCGATTCTAACGAGAGCCTAAGTGTCCAAAAGTAATGCCTCATTAAGTTGCTCGTGTACTTTCGACGTTTAGACTTTCCCAAAGCTCGTATAATATAGGAAATTAATTAACTTCTTCGCTCTTAAGGTTGTTACTGTTTTCAGTTGAATTTTCCATTAATGATTCCTTTTCGTTGACAGTTCAGTAAATTCTGCAGAAATTATGAAATAATGCGGTAAACGGTAAGTATTTAAAAGCAAAGTATTGCTTTATTGAAATTTATGGTAATGTGAAGTTTGCATAATTAACTCATGGTTATGGATATATGTATGATAATACAATTTTCACTAGTCTTGAGAGCATAACCATGCACCGTAATTGGCGAGATAATGACGAGGTTCAGTTTGTTTAATCGCATTCCATACTTCAAAATGTCGCCTCTCACAGCATTGATAATTAAGTTGGGAAACGAGTCTAATTGGGTACGAAAAACCTGTTTGTTACTTCTCGTTTCCCTTATAATTTTTCGCTCCATTACATATTTCGGACCTATTTTGTCATAATGACTTATTGGTACATTTACTTTTAAATACGTGTATATGTCCTCTACCTTACGGTACGCTGATGCTGCTGAATCTTTCTCTCTTAACGCCCGTTTCTTTACCTATTGATACCGAACCCCATTCTTTTTACTACCCAATAACTTCTGTCTTCGTCTCCCTATCTGTCTTTCCCCTCGTATCTTACCGTCAATTACTTTCTTCGGCCATCCCTTCCTTCACAACCTTTGACCAACACATTTCTTCCTCCTTATTTTTATTTCTTCCATCAAAACCTTATCCTCTTTTCCACCTTCTCCAGCACTTCTGCGTTCGTATTTTCATCAACTCTCCTTACTATTACGGCACACCCAATTCTCGAGTATCCCCAACTTTTCGATGTCCTCATTTCTTGGGTTCATGTCTCACACGTATGTTGCTAGACAACACAGACACTTATTACTAAATAAATTATTAAATTAACGTGTTAATGGTTTATGTTAACGCAGATTTTCAGCTTCCAATGAGTGGCTAAACTTTCTATCGTAAAGCATTCGAGTATAGTGCGTAGGAGAACTAGGAAAGAGAGCTGATTGGAAATAACCAAGTGTATTAGGATTATATTAGTATAGAGACGAATGGGAGAGCTGATTAGAAATAAATAAATGGAAAAGTCACTGCATCAAGTGTTGAGGAAATATAAGGTAGATATAACCCTTCTTTAGCAAAGTGAATTCAGCATTAGGGTAAAATATCGTGGAATAAAAATTGAGATTAGAAGATCAATTGTGAAGTGACATGTAGTGATTGTGAAGTACATTGTACTCGTACAGCACATCCTCAAAGTGTCCAATCCAATTGAACCTTCCTTATTCTTCCCTGAATTTCCATCGCGCGACTAGATCTGGGACGACTCTTTTTATTTTACGGCATCAGCCGTACTCCATTGGTACACTGACTAACACGTGCACATACTATAGAGGGAATGTTTTGTGTCGGGATATTGGCCTATTCATCGAAGTGTAAAGGAAGCCTCTTTAACGAGTTTAACTCGACTGCCCTCACGGGGAAACTGGGTGAATTACGTCGCCGCTTTTATTGGGGCATCCTTTTATCCGTGGAGAATTCTCTGTCTTCCTTTTCTAATCATAAAGCGCATTTCATCAGTTTCGTTGATTAAATGAGAGTTATAACCAATCCCCATGGTTACTATAAAATATTTCGAGAACTTTGTTCTCAGCTTGAAGGGTTTCAACCAGAAAAATTTTCTCATAGTTTACTCATCCACGGGTTTTCCTAACTTCTTATGATTGTATGTATGCTCGCTTAAAACTCGAGTTGCACAACTTACTAATATTAAAGACTAATAAACGTGTTCCCTGTGGAGGTAATACAATAGTTTCTATTTACTTGGCCGTTCCTGGTTCGACGGGTAAAAAAGTTTCCACAAAAAAATTCATGTTAAGTTCATAATTTTATCGCTTCCGGAGTTTATTTCTTTCGCAGTTTAATTAAGAAAGAATAATCGCATGAAATAGAGACAAGCACGAAAATAAGAGAAATTGAATTAAAAAAAAAGATTTTTATTTTGGTCGTGGAATATTGCTTTCGATTCGGAATTGCGAAAATGTTGATAAAATACCCGGACATTTCGTGAAATTTTAAGGTTGTAAAAAACCGGTCCCCTTGACGACCAAGTAAATTGTCGAATCTGAGCTCATACATTTTTTCACAAGAATACGTAACTAAGGGTAATAACTAATGATAAACCATATGAAGAGGAATTAATTTTAGAATTTTATATTTACTGTGACAAATGTTGAGATCAAATTTAGGACAAATTGGGGGGTTGCTTAATCAGCTGGATTTTGCATATTAGCAGGTTATCCGGTTTAAATCATTATAAATAAGATAAAACGGAATCGCGTAAAATAGGAATTCTGTAAAAACATACCTTATTATATTATTATTCTAGAAATGTTAAGAATACGAAGGTGGTACGTGTTGTCTATTACACATGTTGTGTTTTCTAAGAAATCATTCTTTTTATTTATTCTAATCATTTAGCTCTGCTTTGACATAAGATCTACGATCTATTTAAAATTATTACCTCACATCATTCTGATTTATCAAGGCAAAATATTCTCACAAATGGGGTTGGTTTCTTAGGTCTAAACCCACTTGTATAATATGAATGTTTTTTTCGCCTATTCGGCATAAATTCAAATCTCATTGATACGAAATGGATTTTCATAATCAGTAGTGAATTAGAGACGAAAAAGAGCGAATAACTTGTTTTCATACGACTTCATTCACCACAATTTATAGATTAATAAGTAAACTTTTAAAATTGCGTTTCATTAAGTCTGAATGCCAATGACAAAAATCCTTTATTCCTGGCAACTATTATCAGAAAGTCAAGCGGCATTAGTATTGGGAAACGTGGATCCACTACCTCTAAATTCATATTGCTGTCCATATTCGTCACGGTGCTGGGTGAACACCGATATATGTTGACCCTCACCCCGAATCCAACCCGGACTGCAATCACCAATGACGAACACGTCACCCACTTTACCACCTGGATTCCCTAAATTCCAACATTATTTTTTTTAATTGGCACCTTAAACAGCTCATTTTGATAGAAATATTTACATATCAGTTTAGTCAAAGTTGAATGAATTTTTATTCATAATTTGTCCTGGTATTACCGGCTTAAGTTAAAATGTATTTAATATATATTCGTAATATATTTCGCTTGAAACTTTGCTAATGTATGCTGCATATACAGTCAAGAAACGAAAATATGCATATTCCACTACGATCAAGATAAGTATTAGTAATATCTTGCAGAATGTAGCAATTATTTTTCCGTAATGAAATGTAACATCTTGTATTACCATACAAGATGCGTTGCAATTTAATTAGAGAACTTTAATACTATTTGTACGTGTATGTAACAATCATTCTTTCTTGGTGTTTTATATTGAACCATTAATTGGTGTTCATTCTCTATGTTAATTCGACGTCTGAATTTATGCGTTAATTACATCCCCTAACATAACCATGAGGTTTGGTAAACCTTTGGATTAAATAAAGGGATTTGATGTGAAGTTGTTGAAATAAATGTAATTTGGTTAGCAAACGGGGCTGGTTGTGTGTCTACATAAATCTCTAAATCGATAAAGTGATTTCTTATCGAAGTCAGGTGTTATAGAGAGGTGATTAGGGTTTCAGGAAGTAGTGACGCCATCTATGGCGGAAATCTGCAGCGCGATTGGCTCGTACGTCTTCCTTATACATATTGTTTATTCCTTTAATGAAATGATCAAAGGCTAAAAATGTCATTTACAGTATGCTGCGTTTCGGTAATCTGATTGACAAACTAAACTGAAATATGTCAATTAACCTTCCTAGAAACTGACACCGTAGTTATCTGCAGTTACAGATAAGTTTTTAATTTTTTATGCAGTGGAGTAATATTCCTCGAAATTCTCCGAAAAGTTTTATTACGAAAAATTTATGTTCGTAATCTTTCGTTTCTTCGTTTTACGTAAAACGGAGATTTCAGAGCCTTACCTTTTGTGGGTGATTCTTTTGTAACACACTGAAATCGTATTGCTGGCATTATCTGTAAAATGCTTTGATGTGTTAATTCATTTATTATTTCTTCAGGAAATTCCGCGAAAGAAAAAGGATATTTTTTGCCAATGCTGAGTAATTGATACATTTTGATACATTTATACTGCATACCGCAATAATAGCAATAGTAATAATAGCAGCCAATTAAAACTATTATAAAATGCGAACCTATACCATCGCTAGAGGGGCTTCCGGATAGCCAAGTGGGCAACGCGTTCAACTTCGGTGAAAGAGGTCCCTGGTTCAATTCCCGATTTACGACTGAAGACCGCGACCGAGAGATAAAGGCGCCTCATCAAGCTGTGCTACGTCATAACGATGATTATTTGAATTTCTTTCTCACGAAGATCTAAATTGTATGTACTTAAGCATATCAGCGTTAATTTAGTATATATTTATCATCTGAATAATTTTAGTTTTAACTTGGAAGTAGTTTTATCATTATAATTTAGGGGCCTACGATCAACGCATTGTCTGTAATTAAGAACGTTCCCATATGACGACTTGTTAGAAGTTGAGAGTCACAGCGACCAGAGAGTCAGAGTGATCGAATCAGTACTCAAACTTAATTTTTTTAGAGTTTCTCATTTTTAGGATCTTTACCGGGCGTGTTCTTCAAGGAAAATTGCGTTTTATTTCACCTCTCATATAACAGCCAAAAAATCGATTTCCAAGTTAAAAATTTCATACGTGGGACCTCAAGGTATCTTATTTAATAAGCGAAGTTTTTGTATCAGGATCATATAAAGGGATACGGATCTTTTGCCAACTTTATTTGACGTCATCGCCGTGATAGAGCAAGTTCAGAAGAAGGCAGGGGAAATCGTCTGGGCAGTGGCACCATCTGTCGGCAGAACGAAACTTCTCATCTGTAGTGAAGCGATCATTTTATCGGAAAAGAATTAGGGAAGAAAGCATGCTGGCAAAAGGTATTATGGATAACGGAGTTCATGCAGGTTTCCGCAAAAAGTAAATTTTTTTTAAGAATTAATGTTGATTTTATAGGAATAGAAAGTATATGGATCGAAGCAAGGGCATCGAACGATAAACATTTTTCGTACCGTTTCGTTTCGTTTGGAACTGTACCGAAAATATGTTTAACCTATTTTCGGTACAGCTCCAGTTAATCAGTCACACATTTTTAGTAAGCCCTCCTACAACTACTCTCAACTAAAACGTTCTTTGTCGTTAATCGAAAATTGGAGCGGAGTAAACGGTTTTCGCTTTAGGTTCGGGTTCAAGATTTTTGTGTTCGGTTTCGGTTTTCACTCCGGCGAAAAAAACTATTTTTTCACTTTCGGTTTGGTTCCGGTTTGATACCCTGGTGCATATAATCTTTACACACATTGGATCGATCCATTATATGCACAGATGAAAAAATTTGCAAAATTTATCTTCACCATTGAAGATGCAATTTGGGGGTTCGAAAGGAAATCATGAGTCGTCTTCCCAGAGTTCGGAGTTACTGTAGATTTATCTCGTTTGCTTTAAATTAAATAATTGAAATAATAAATATAACTTATTCTTTTCCACAAATATATTTGGCTTTGTATTTCCTCTTTCATGATTATTTGCAGTTTAAACATATTTTTATATGCTTCTTAATATTTCGCAATCTTAGTAGAGGCTTACGAATATTTATTTCCCAACGAAATCGCCCTTCAGCATCTTCTTTTAGTGAGTAATATCCTTCCGTTTATCTAAAGATTAATTAATTGAAATAAATAAAATGTATTACAATACCAATGGAATTTAAATAAACATCAATCACGTACCTTGAGTAAGAAAAGTCACATTTCTCCGTTTAAATTAAATACGGAAATGGTCTGAAACTGTCCCATCAGAATCCGTTTATTCCGATAATCTTACTGCTGTGAAATTTAGCATTGAAATAAAATTTGCTGACCTCATCGATGGAAAGAAACTTTCAGTGAAACACCGTTCAGCGATACCTCGGATAACGAGTTACCCTGCTGAAAATATGTTTGGCTAACGAAGAGTTTTCGCAGTTGTTCGGACTCGGCTAACGAATTTTTTATGTATGCGCGCGCGTATACGCGTATACAAAAGAAATAGAGAACGAACACGAAGAATGTTCATTCTCCATTGCTACTAAGATTGGCTGTATGTACGTGTGTTTTCTATTTTGAATCATAACGAAAATCATCTTTAGAGCAATGAATGAGATATTATATATTTTCATAGAACGAATCATCTTCTTTGACCATGGTTTTACTGTGTATAACTTTTAGACCGGTGAATCAACGTCACGAAGCAGAGATTCTTAACCATTGTAGTTATTCGAGCAGTATAATTTCATGGTTGACTTCGTTATACGTAATTGCTTCTGCAATTAATTAGGCCTGAGAAGAACCGCCTCAGTCGGTAGCGCGATACAATATGCAAACTTAAGACCAGGACGACCGCGGCCGTCCTTCAAACTTACGAGATTTACGTCGTAATCTGAGTTATCTACTCAAAATAAATAGCCTCTCTTAATCTCTTGTACGCTTGAAATTAGATTAAAAGTTTGAGCGGAAGAGTAAAGCGCCGTAAACTACAATTAAGTCTGCGCCTAGCTGTATTTTTTCACGTCCAAGTCCTGCCTCAACTTCAGAAAATTGGAGGGAATTAAGAGGAAGCCAAATAACACTTCGGAGTTGACGCTCTTCAGGAAAACAACACGAAGGGAAAAGTTCTCCTTATTTTTTCCATTCAAGAAACACTTGGGATCTCTGGAAGTATACTTCTCTCTTATTGTTGATTTTCAGTGTGAAATGGAAAGAGATTCTTCGTCGAACCACTTCCTTAGAATTATTTTCATCGCCCTTTTCGAATTTTTCCAGAACATTTCTATGTAATATAATTAGAAACATCATTGTCACGAGGACCATTTATCTAGTATGCATTTCATATCGATGCTGACGTTTATAGCTTTTAAACAACCATCTTCTTCATCGCTTTTTAATTATTATCAACTTACAATTCTAAGTCTTGCGCATCAGTATTTAGAACTATTTTAGGTTACCTAAATTTCATTTTGTTTTAATATCGATATACTTGGTGGCCTCGAGTGTTAAGAATTTAACTATGCTTGAAGGAAGGCAATATTAAATATGTGCACCCTTAAGAAGGAAGTATTGTTTCCGAGTGTAGAGTGTAATTCCTACAAATCGGTAATCCGGAGCCTTCCGCTGGTTTCCAAACGCAAGTTCCATCTGTCGACGCGCCGCTTAAGGAGTGTTTTTAAACCTCTGATTTTATTAACAGCCTTGTTGCAATATTCTTTCCTTTCACCTCCAACAAATGGAACTGCCAGATAAAAATTACAAATTTTAATAAGTTACAATTTCTAATGCTAGCAAAACTGTACGACAGTAATAAAATTATAAGTCTATTCGATGACAACATGAATCAATAGCAAGTATAGTAGGTCGTTTCTCACAACACATTTACTATCGTTACGTTCGTTACTAATAACTCAATTTTTCATTACACTTAAAATAATTTCTTTTGCTGTACTTTTTCGTAGTTCCTAGTTTTTTATAGGGTCATTTCTTTAACAGTATTTTAAATTTGATAGAAATGTTATTCATAACGAAAAATATTTTCCTTCCCTTCTTTTTTTTTTAACGAGAGCCATTATGCTAATTTTCATAACACTGTTCTGTCATACTGAGTTCAATTCTTTCCTATCAAATCAAGATCAAATTTTTGCAAAATGCGCGGAAAAAATCCTGAAGTTTGCTTTTTGTTTTCCTTTTCAAATTCGTGATGCATCCCCGTATGTCGCATTTAAGGTATCCGTTTTAATGTACGTAATGTACGACAAAGGAGTTTTTTAGGTATTTAAGCATGTAGATTTTTATCCGTAAAGTTAAACACTTACAATTACTTCCAGATATAGAAATTTAATCAATGGATGCGGAAAAACTTCAATAACGTTAATTTCAAGGCGATCGCGAACCCCCGTTCTCCTGGGGGGTTCCCAACGTTGCCTTCAACGTCATCTATCGAGAACCCTGACCACCGAGCCCTGGAGGCCGTCCAACAGACGGAAGGAGTATTCCCAGCATTGGCGTGACACCCCATTCGTCCTTGCGTGTCTGTGGTCTCAAGGTCGAAGGGGAACAACTAAGGCACGCATTGTTTCCCGTCTAATTAGGTTCGGAGTAAGTGCCGCTAATCCCGTGTTTCTCAACTCTTTGTAGGTTTCTCAGACCCCATTTGAATTTCACATATTTTTCTGGACCCCTTTGCCTTTGTAGCGTGAAATCTCAGGCTCAAGAGTGTTTCGGGAGTTTGGCAAACGTATTTGTATGGGGTGTTCATTGTTTCTGATTAGCTTATCGAATTATAATTTTGTACCAGAGGTTCTCAATCTATTAAGCTACTGGCACCATTTGGAAATAATACTAACTATCGCTAAATATTAATAACAAATTCATATTTAATATTCATGTGGGTTGTATATTGCACCATGTATCCTTTAAATTTATTTATGAAAATTATCCCTTAATGGGTTCTTGCACCACTTTATCTTTTTTTTTTACTCCATGGAAATATTAATTTAATTTAATTTATTATTATTATTGCACACAATTAGATCCTTACAAAAATAGTTACAAAAAACATAGAGATATAGTTAGTTACAAAAGTCACGAAGTTCAAACTATCCAATTCTCATACTGAATGGAAGATGGAAATTGGGTTCTTTATTCTAAATATATTGACGTTATTTATTTAAATACGTTGTTTTATCAAAGCGAGATTGACAATAGTTACACATACCCTTCAATAATTTTACATTTCTAAACTGTACTCGTATTGCCATAAATTAATTCCTTCTTGACTTACAATTATATTTCTGATCGGGTTACACATTAAAAATATTTTTCTGCAATACCAAGTAATAATTACCAAAATTTCGCATGAAATATGCTTTAAGGAAGTTGGTGGTTTCCGCAACTGTGTGAATTTTTGTTAAAACGCTTCGCATTCCCTGAAAAGGTTGCTCGCGTTCCCGAGTTTCGTGCTTCTATGATCATGAACTTAGAAAATCAACATTTAAGTATGAATTCAAACTGCCACGGTTTTCGGCCTTGTAATGTTGTCTTTAATGCCTTTAATAGGAGTTGAAAGCGTCAGAGCAGGGCTGCCTCGTTATTTCTACCCAAATCTGGTTTCTTAATCATGACGCAAGTGGATGAGTGAATCATTGATTTATCTTTACGTTCGAAATTTGAGACGCTCCGATTCGTAGTATTTATCAAATTTCGTAAATCTTGTGCTATAAAAATTTAGAAGCCAATGTTGCTTCGAAAGTAGAGAGGATGGGTTAAATTTGTCCAAGGCTTTAGATAGAACTAAGAGGTAATTTCGCGTATACGGTTTCCCACGGTGAATCAAACCCAGTACCTCTTTCACCAAATGGGAACGAACTACCCGGGAGCCCCCATAATTAAGAATTGGTGGGATGAGTGCTAATTTGAACTTCGTGTAGGTAAAAGTCTCGTATTTTGAAACTGTTCTACCTAGTTATTTCGAAAGAAAATCTTCGACAGATAAGTATTTATTTACCCTCCGAGGGAGAAATTTAGACTAAAATCAATTTAGACTCAAAATTAATCATTTACATCTAAAAAAAGATCGATGCAGTATCTAGGAGTCATACTCACGAATGATATGGCTTGGGGTAGCAAACGAGGATGGCGTACACTGTTTACTGCATGACGTCGGATTCTTTCATTATAGAACGAAATAAAAATACGAAGCAAATCCCACAGACGTTAAACAGCGACTGGTTTCCTCACTGTGCGATATTAACAGGTTTATTGAACATTTGCCACATGTTTTTCAGAGTATCTCAGCGATTAAACCTGTCGTTGATTAAATCTTGCGAGTAATTTTCTACGTATTTTTATTTCGTATTAAGGGGACGGGGACTTAGGTTTCGCTAAGAGAGTAGTCACTAAGAGCGTTAAAAAAGTACGTGAACAAGTTATTCCACATTAGTTAGAATCTATATTGAGTATTCATGCCGTATATATAAGGTTTTAAAAATTTGTTTTAGCCATTCCTATGAGTTTGTTAACGCTATCAATGATTGTGCAGCGTCACAATGTCGTTCAATTTTTGTTTTTAAATCGTTTTTCTTTTCTATCCCATAGAATATCCATATGTGTACTTTATCGGAGTTTTATCCAAATTGGAGCAAGATAGAACATTGGCTGGGACCATTACTCTAAACCGGGACAGCCCCGATCAAAACGGGACGTAAGGTTAGCCCTGCAAAGAAGCGTTCGTGAACTAGAAAATATCCCGTCTAAATTTGTCCGTTTCGTTAATAATTTAAGATACTCCTTGACATAAGCAAATGGTATATGGTGGGAATCGGTGGAAGAAAGTAGATTACATTTTAGGCTAAACTCTCGATAAATTCTGAGATCCCAAGGAAGACAATGAAATTATTTATTAATTCATTGTTCGAAATATTATTCGTGATTTTAAAATCATTTTTTTTGCTGTTATTGAAGAATCTAGGACCTCTTCTCAGATCTTTATTGTTTTTAAATATGCGTAAACTCTTTGAAATTCTTACGTGCTAATTTGTTCGTTCAAGAAAAGAAAAATTAGAACTTTTGAATTAGGTACTCGGAGTAATACCCGGTTTCTGGACGAGTAAGGACATCTGTTAGAGAAGTATTGAATTTCGTATTTGAGTTAAAGAGACTTGCATTTCTCATGTCTTCTTGTTTTTGTATTTCATTCATTTTATACGTCGTTTTATATGGAAGAATTTCGAGTTCGACGAAGAGTCATAAGCCTTTCAAATGACGTTGACTTTTATATTTAGGAATCGAAGGTAAGTCATAGTCATAGTCGTATTCACAGCCTATCAAGGAACCGAAATAACTTATATTTTACCCTTCTTTCTTCATTGTTATTCGCGATTATTCAGTTTTCCTTTCCACCTTCGAGGGAGAATATTTGTAATCCACCGCATAAGGCTATTTCAATCTCTCATAATCGACCACTACCAATTTCGAAGTTGTTAAGACTCCATCTGGTGTTGACCGCTGGAAAGTAACGGAGAAGGTCGTGTTATGTAAGTGGAAGTTGAGGAAGGTAATTTAATGGAATGTCTCAACTGGTTGAATTCACGTCGCTCGTGTTTATATCCACATTTGCAGTCCTCCAGTCATGTCAGGTATCTCAGTAAAATAAAAAACATCAGAAAACATTTCCAAGTTGCCAAGTTGGTAAAGGGGTAAGGGGATGTTTGCAAATACGACTTTTACGAACGGTAACTTTACGACTAATGTATTTCACAGGCTTTCTTATGTTGAGGAAACGGAAATTCTTTGTTATACTCCTCCTCCTTCAATTCCATGCATCGAACAAAATTTTAAAGATTGTAATCTAGAGTTTTCAAACAAGCTTATTTAAGAATAAGTTACAGGTAAAACATTCCTCTTTGATGTTATATGATCCAGACTGTAGACGTTACGAAGTTAATGAGACATCTACTGGTAGATTTTGCTGGTAAAGAGCCATTCGTCCTGAGTTCAGAAGTAGCTAAGAAGAGGAAAACATAGTTTGCCTGCAAAAGTCCCCTTTTCCAGCCTTTTTCACTCCGACTGAAAAAGTTAGGAATAAAAAATAACGCATTCTTTTGAAAGTGGCTTTTATCCATCGCAATGTATCAGTGAGAATTAGATCAGTTATTTTTATAACTTCACGCAAATGTGTATGTTTGTATGCTTGTGAACGTATGTCTGTATATATGAATATGCGAATTAATAACGCACCATCTTGCACTAGAACGCCCTTACCCGTCTTCTATGTACATACACTGAAAGAAGTAATCAGAATTTATCACGTAACATATTCCTGCCTTCAGTGGTTTTCTTTGGAGATTACCACAAACCTAGGGTTATCCATTTCTTATTTATGTCAAAATAAGTTTTATTTTTCTTAAATTCATTGAATCTATACAGGTATTTATACGGTACATTTAAATGTTAAGGAAATTTTCTAAGTTAAGAAGATTAGACTTCGACGTTACTCTAAATTACTTCCTAATATTGTTTCTAGACGGCAATTTAAGGACGACGTTTACTTTTGAATTTCATACGTATGTAAATAAACAGCGATTTCGGAAGACTGTATGAATAACATGGTCACTCCCTCCAAACGTTTTCGACAGCGAAGAAATATTTTATATACCTTGAATATATATCACTTGCTCTAAAATCAGGACAAGTTAAAAGAATAATTCTGACGCTATTCTTTAACTAAAGCTTTCTCCATGCAAAACTTAGAAGTGTACTTCATGGAGTGTAATCTTCTTTCTACATGGCTGGAACAGGCTATTGGAAGAAGCGGATCTTCACCTGATGATGGGTGGGTTTTTTATTGCCTGTATCTTCTACTCGAGTTTTATGAGATATCTCAAGAATCCCATAATAATACTGCTAAAACGACACAAACAGTAGTTAAAACGGAAGGATGTGATATTTTAGGTCCAACATGGTTCCTAGCTGAAGTGAAATTTCATCGCTAAACTAACTTTATCTAAGCTAATAATTTTATACGTTTCAAAGATAACTAACAAGTTTTAAAAATTTTTATTTTAAATAGTATTTGTATCTTAAAAATTAAAACCAACGCATAGTTTTCTTTTGATTTTTTCTTTCCAGTTCAAAATAGCCATTACTAGCAGGCGTAACGCAGTTTTTACTTTTACGATGTTTAATTACAGACAGACAGACGATTATTCCTAGATAGTATCTTATACTTAAATCTATTAAGAATAATTCACATTGAGACAGCTCGGGTAATTAATATTTTACTATACGAATTCCATTTAGTTCAGGGATGCATTTAGCAATTGGCTTTCAAAAACTTTTGAAAATGATAAGGTGAATTGGAGAGTTTTATAAATCAGAGCGAGTGCCAATGGGCAATCGTTACGGAACTTCTTCGCATCAGGACTGCGGTCCTTAACAGACTCAACTTAAAAGTCCTAAAAGCTCGCGTCTCCTAGTCGTGCAATAGCTCTACAAATGATAGCTTACACGTTTGCCGTTGGAGTGATGTCTAATTCTACATTTTAGGGTAATTTATCCGCCGAGAGAAATCATGAGCAATTCTAGTGGAATTCTCAGGGGGTATTGGCCAACCTCTCGTTGCTCAAGGCTCTTTTTTAAATGGAAGTCTAATCGAGAACTTTTCAAAATAAATTGATCCATTTCCTCACATCGATATATAGCGCTTCAGGCCTTAACGTTATTACCCTAGAGGGGATGCATTATCATTACCACAGTAAGAAAATTCCACCTTTTCATCCAGCAAAACCTTCCTCTTTAAATTTCTCCTCTTAAACTCTGAACCGTGTTGGTCCATGCAGCATCCTTTTTAGCTCTCTTGAGAGGCCATTTCGTGAGAATGCCTCTTCATTCCGTTGAGCATTTTCATTCGCCTCACATCTCCTTGCTTTCCTCTCTTTCTTTCTCTGACTTGCTCTAATCAATTCCAACGTCCCGTCCGTGCGTTTCTGGCTAAGTTTTAAATTTTAACCAAATCCGGGCTCAGAAAAATAATTAAATCTGTTGCTAGAATACGCGATGAAATCTAGGAATTAATTGCTGTGTCAGCTAAATTATAATCAACCCAATTATCACACTGATTCTAAAACGAAATGAATGGAATCCATTAGTAAGCCAACTGCATTTTGCAGTGGCGATCTTCATCATAGTACATACATAGTTTGACAAAAATACCATTTATTTTATTTTAATTTTATTTCTTCTAATTATTCACGGCCCCCGTTGTTGCCTCGTACGCATCCCTAAACCGCTGACTTAATTCGCTTATTTTCGGTAATTAATGTTTTGATTTTGTCTGCATGCTAAACTACGGTTTATGGCATTATTGAATCGATGCAAAACGGCATGAACCGATGTGAGTTGGGAGATCTGGGAGCAGTACTTGAGATGTCAATCACTATCGGGATTACATCACCTCTATATGAAAGAGACAAGGTTTTAGCGGGACACTCTTAAGTAGACACCGAAGACAGTTATATTTTAATTTGCCTGGCATACATCTGAGACCCAAAACTTTAACATATCTTAAAAATAAGTATTATGATCTTAATCCATTGAGCCGCGGTTATGCTTTATGCCGTATGTAAGCTCTTGCTATTCCTTAGCTCTCAGACTTCCAAACTTTAAAACAGTTGAACAAGCTTCAATTTGCTTGAAGATTTCAACATGTAACAGGAGTTGCCAGTTGCAAACAGGTTGCTCGTTGAGAGGGTCAAATATTAAAGAAGTACCGCAATACACGCACATCTTTGCCACAAATATTATAGAGTAAAACAATTTTTCATCGCAGTATCATTAATAATTTTTGAAAACTTTGGTTAGACTAGTCAATATAGGTTATGTGGAGGTTTAGTCTCAATTGTTCCAATATTGAGACGTTATTTATTTTATATCAGTGGTAAATTCATTGATAAGTTTTACTATGTCGCATGTACGAGTATACTTACTTATTTCATTCTCACTAGTTAATTCTTTCTTTGCTGGTTATAAAAAGTCACTATTGCGTTACTCTTCTAAATATCTTCTTAAAACTCTTGTAAACTTGAGACATATGCACCATTTGTTCATAAATAGTTAACTGTTATTAAATACGTAGTATTTAGGATTTTTATTGTTATTACTTTGTCTCTTTAGGAGCCAGATTTACATTTACTTCGGATTTATCCATTAACAAGATTTGCTGCATCTAGTTTGCTTTGATATAGTGTTCGTTTAATTAAGAAAGGTTTTTTAAGATTACAATAGGTAATTAAATGTGGTTGGTTGAATATAACACAATAGACAATGTAACACAATAGTTTTAATATAAGACAATAGACGTTTAACCTGTGCTTTAATGAAAATAATGTTCTCTTATTCTTACATATATATGGTGGATCGTCTAATTTTCATAGTAAAAGCTCTTTTGTTTTTCAGTCAACAGTTTATCGTTGTGAAAGAAACTGTGAAAATATAACCCATCGCCTCCAAAAGTTTTCTTAAACATTCTCTATCATTTGAAAAGTTTAGATATCTTACGAATCGCAGACAACTTTCATGGACGTTGTTTTGCCGAGAACTTAGCGAAGTTCTACCCAGCCGTTGTCTCACAACTTAATATAACTTTTGCTTATGACGTCACTCCATCTGCTTCATACTTCTGCAACTCTTAAACTCGCGATTCTCGTGAACGAGAGGAGATGCGCTGAGCCACTGTTTATCCTTGGCTATGCTACTTAAGGCCAATGGATATAAGGCCTGAATATCCGTTTGCAAGCTGTTGGCAATAACATCTCCATGATTGCATGCATATAGATAAAATATTTCTGTTTTCGCCATTTGATGCTTAAAAGATGTTGCTACATTGCATGCATTCGATGTTAGGTTCGTGCAAACCATAATGGAGAAATAAATTAGAGAACATACATAAAAATCTATCCCTTTCGTTGTAGTGGTATTTGGCAATTAGAAGTGATACGAAAATCTTCTGGGACATAGTTTTAGCTTAATCCTTTATATTCGAATCCAGGTACTTTCCAAGTACGTTTCACCCAATTTCCGTAATCGTGTAATTTGATCAACATGTCCAGCGCATTGCGCAGAAAATAGATCGAAGGAGCTTCGGCCTAGGTTCGAGGCCACCACTTCCCTTTTTCCTCTCCTCACACATGACCATCATAACGGAAGAAAGGGATTAAGAAGAAAGGATCTTTTCTGAGGTTCTGAAACGGCTAGTTTAAACGATATCCAATCCCCTTAAACCTTTCAGGGGATTGGATTGGACCTTTCTCCTTCTAGTTTTATTTTCCGTTTCAGTTCTGTGCGGAAATTTTACTAAATACGACATTGTTGATGGAACTTTAAGGCAACGTCCCGGTTCCACCCCGGTTTTACCATCTTCAGTAGATGGTTATTCCCAGTTCCTTACCATTAGAATATGGTAGCTATAGTTATAGTCCTATTACTATAAGATCTCCATTTTCTAAATCTGCTTCTTATCTAGAGAAATATTTTTAATTTTCACCTTAGTATATTATAATTCATATTTGTTTCATTGTTACATTTGGATGAAATCATACAGATTACATTTATTATGAACTGGTGGTTCTTCTCTTAATATTTTTATGGTAGATATATTATGATACGGTGGATATGTTACATGTTTGGCATAGCGTTGATACATTACCTAATAAAGAATTATGTTTTTTATATTCAACTCTTTTTCACGGGGAAGGGTGTATATACGGTGCACGTAATTTTAAATCCAGTAGAAATGTTTCCTAAATAAAGACATTCTTCTATTCCTAGAAAGGATCGTATCGCAGATTTAAAAGTCAGTGCGGCGAAAATAACCATGTACATATCGGCAGTTCTGTTTCATTCTGTATCTCCCTCCATCCATTCTCATCTCTTTCGAGTCGGATGAGACCGGATTCAATTACCCGCAATCCCATTAGCTCTCGTTTGTTTTATCTTCATTTTTCTTTCCGCTCTCCCTGAGACTGATTCTGATCTAATAAAATAAAGCGAGAGGAAGGGCGATCCAGAGGTCCTCTCTTCTAATTCGCTTATAAACGCGGCTCTGCCCTAGGGAACGTGGTCTTAGCATGGAACGACCGCAAAGATTTCATTTAATTCGTCGTGAGTCCATTCTCCCTCCGAGCAACAGGAGTTTTAATTTTCGGTACTGCGATCGGTTTTCCATAAGATCGATGAGAATTCTCACAGCGCCATTTTTGTGTGGTAGAACCGATTGAATGGTTCAAGAATTTCACAAAACTTCCATGAAATGAAAAGATGAATGTAGGAATTTAATCAGCAAAACTGAATTTTTAAACTTGTGTGAATACAGTGTTTGGTTGTTTGTTTGCACCCGGTGGAATGTTTTCTTCTCTTTTATTTTAATACATTGACGTTTTAAAGAAATGTGTTAACGATGAAGGATTAGAAAGTATGAAAGGTGAGGGAATACTTAGGCGTAGGAAATAATTACTTTATAACCATATAGCAGTTACGGTTTGGTCAAGTAATGAATTTGGAGTAAATGAAGTATTTGAGTTATACCTCAACACCATTGCCTTTGAGTTGAGCAAAATAATGAATCAGTAAAGATTGTTGCAAATAAATTAACATTTTGTAACAGCAAAGGATGTCCATATTGTTCTAATGCAAGTCGGAGAGTTTAACTATTAAAACAGCAAGCTTGCATTAAATATAGCACTGCAAAATATGAAAGAAAGAAAGTATTGCTGACATGTTAGCAGAAAGAAGATTCAACAGCAGCAATGTTGCATTAGGGCGGCCTGATATCGGGACAATGATTTCTTATCATCAATCCCAAATTCTGAGTGCATTGAGTATTCATACATGTATTTATATATTTTGTCTTAGTTCCCTCACAATAATCATAAGTCACCTCTTACGATAATACAGAAATGCCTAGCTTTCCTTGCTTTGCTTCCAGTCGTTGTACCGCATACATTTATAATTTTTTCATGAACATTACTTAGTCATTTTATCACCGCTTTTTCACTACCATTGACCAGGTGTTGGGTTTAAGCGATTTATGTCCTATGTCAAAGGTTTTCATGCTCAACGGACGTTGTAAATACCACTTCAAGGAAAAGTCTGAAATATAAACGATATTGGCTGGTGTGAAAGGACAGTAAGCTCATAATAGGTCAACTGATACAGTTCTTTAAATTGCTAATGAAGATTCTAATATATGATTTGATAAAAAATAACCTTCCTAAAATTAACCTGAAGCTGAGGTAGAATTTCCTCATTTTCAGTTTCCTATATCCAAATCAAGTACTTCAAGAGTGGAACTTGCCCCACTGAAAGCACTGGTTCATCGGGCAATGTATGGGCAATTTATCTCATTCCTCACATGCCTAGTCCCACCTATTAGTCCTCATTTCTTCTTCAAAAATGTTGATAGCCTATGGAAGAGGGAATGGGGTTCATGCTGGCCTCCGGGTTGAATACTTCACAGAGAGATAACAAAGATATTCACATTAAAATAGCCCTCTATACACCCGTAAGGAATTAAATTAGACCGCGACTGTTAATGAATTAGAGGTTTAAAAACGCCTCTAAAGCTGTATGTCGGAGGTCCGAACCTCCTTTGAGACCAGGATATAGAAACAACGGGAAGTCCAGGATTACTTTCCAATATAAGTCAAGTCTTTCCACTATAACTCAAACTATTTGCTGTAGCGGGCCGGAAGATTTTCCTCTAAGCTAGCCTTAGACGGGAATTAAATGTTTCGCAGATCGGCGCCGTCTATGGGTCATGATTGAGTATCATAACTTACTTATACTGCATATTGCGATGATATCGCCAAAGATTAAATGAACAAAGTCCAATAATTAAGCATGAAAAGTTTAGGAAACTTTAGTGAAAATGGCTCGTTGAAACTATAAAAATTTTAAGATACTTGACACATATTCTTAATTCTAACGTTAGGGTTAATTTTTACTCATAAAAATCTTAAAAATATACTTCTTATTCCAAGTAATAGTTGGTCGAAGTCTTCTATTATATTTTGTATTAGAAATTGGCTATCATGATATAACCACAGCCATATCGCAGTCGCTCTTCTTGAATTTGTTAATTTTTATCCCCATTTCAAGGTTCAAGCGAGAGAAACACTGGAAAGTGGCATGTTAGAACGAAGCAGAGAGGGAGAAAGGAGAAAAAAGGGTGTAAATAATGAACGGGTTCTGTACCAGATCGATTAAAACCGAAATATATTTCTGGATTAATCCCTCGCAGAAATTCTGTTTCCAACATCGGCACCGGAAATTTGCTTTAAACGTTTACATGTTAAATGAGCAATTAGGGAGTAATGGCTCGTGATTTACGAAAGATAAATGGGAATTGCCTTTTTACTTTTTCTTCCTGCTAAACTAGCGTGAGTTAAGGTTACGAGTATGGTCGATTATTTATGTAAGTAATTGCTCAGATGCAGTCTGTTTTGAATTGGTGAGTATCAATCTGTGGGAATTAATTATGACTAATTAGCAGTTTCCTCGTAACATTTTTAACGATTTTCATCGCTTCTGGGGAAGATTGTGCTAACGTATCGTATCGATATCCCATTATCTATAATGTATTCACTGCTCGGCTACCTGGCGATGCAAAGGCGTACATTAAAGCTTTATTTTGTGTAAAATTTTCCCAATTAAAAAAATTCTAATCCCGAAACATACATTCTCTAAGTTTTAAAAATGTTCTTAGTTCTTCTCATCATAAATTTGTAAATACTTCATTTATTATTCAAGAACGGAATTAGTGGCCAAGGAGATCGAAAGGATAATAAGACAAATTTCGACGAAATTTTAGAATGTTCTATTAGTTGTGCGTGATTTTAGGTCATAACCAATATTAAGCGATATGAATAAGAATCTTTGATTAATGACTTCTCTAGCGTTACTAATTTGGACCCTTTGAAAGTCACTTTTCTTAATTTAATTTTGCAAAAATAATTAACTCCGCAAGCGATAAAAACGAGCTGTACGTACTTTTCTTGCGCAGTGCGTTAACATTTTTCCATTTTCTTTCTCATTTCTCTATTTTTCATGTTTTATCTACTCTTTTGGTAAATTAGAATACTAATATCATACAACATGGTCATGTTGTACAACCACACGCCTCTGTTATCGAAGAATACCGAAGCTGCCAATAA
This sequence comes from Ladona fulva, assembly GCA_000376725.2. NCBI lineage: Eukaryota > Metazoa > Arthropoda > Insecta > Odonata > Libellulidae > Ladona > Ladona fulva. The sequence goes on along the minus strand of KZ308498.1, from coordinate 417,145 downwards.
TTAGCATCTTTCATAAATTGTGTACATATTAATATACGTACTTATTTAATGTATTTCGATCGTATACCACGGCTCCCAAGTCCAAAAGATTCTTGCAGGAAACTGTTCATTGGGGCCTGATGTTTGGCCATCCCTTATACTTGCAAATCCATTCATTATTCTAATGCGTATAATTTAGTAAAATAGACGAGTATGCGTGTCTGCATACTCGTCTAAAATTCGGAGATTGCAGGTCACACGGCTTAATTAATTCGCGCATTATCAAATTACATCTACTATTTACCTTTTTATCATTCCAATCGCCCGGGTTCGACGCCAGGTGTTTCGGAAGGCAGTACCGTAAAATGTGTTTATATTGCATACATCTGTTTATATTACTTTAAAATGGAAATAATAATCAAACTAGACATTGATAAGTATCATACGAAGGAGTGTTTTGTGACATTTTTTCGTTCATAACAAGCTTTTTATGTATCGGATCGTACTCAATTTCTTTTCTCGGGAATAGTCCACGGTACTAAATTACCCAAAATTAAATGAGTTATACAAACATTCGAGGAATTTCGAAGCTTTGCAGTACTGACGAATTGATGAACAATATCGCAGTCTAATTTATGTTAACTTTTCCATCTTTCTCATGACGTTGCAACAGATAGGAAGTTCATAAAAGTCAGAGGTGATATTCCAAATGTCCTAGATTCGATGACGGCAAAAGCCTTATTTTCCCTATCTGGATCAGCTGCAGCAAGGGGTCGTGCAAATATCAAATTATCATCATATCATTGGTCATCATCGTATCATCATCAGCAGACTCCACAAATAAACATTAAACATATGTGACTTCAGAGCTAGTAAGGAGTAGAGAATCTTCGTTAAACACTTCCGAATCTAATGCACATTTTACATCTACATTCATCTCTACAAGTGGCCTATGGGCGTGTTGCAGGGGATGTAAATACGTGGTATAATCTAATATAATACGAGTGATAATGTGTTTGTAATTATCATAGCTCTTTCGCCGAAAAACAATCTTTTATGCTATGCGCTCGCAATCGGTCTAGCCGAAGCAGCGGTGAGGTAACATAATACCTATTAAGTCATTCGTAAACAATCAGTTTCTTAAATTATCTAACAATCGTAACTTAGCTTCTAATTTCTCTTTCTTCAATTCCTCTAACTGCATCTGAAAGCATTTTCTCAACGCTTGCTTTTTTGTCGTATCAGTTTGTATAAATATAATCTAGCCAGTGCTTTGTCTCGATGACATGAATTTAGGTTTTATCCACTTAATTTAAGTAAGAAATTTAATGCATTTTAGTTATGTGATTGCTGTTTAAGTTGGGGCGAAATCTGTGTGTCAATTAAGTTACATTCCTTAGTAATATATTAAAGACAACAAAAAAAAACCTGGCTTAGATCAGAAATCGCCCCGCGACAGCATTTTTGGACTTTTGAGCCTAGCGAAAATAGGTTTGTTTACAAACTGCCGTTAGGATTCAGACCAGCAGTTACTGTTTTTGTTTGTGTGAAATGCTTTACAGATTGAGAAACTCTTGAGATTTTTTCGTATCACATTCGCACAAATTAAAACTCCTCTACTAAGCAAGGATCCATGAAATATTTTCAACTTTAATCGGGATTAACATAATCACAAGGACCAACGTAATGGTGTTGCAAAATGGCCTTCCGGAAAGAATTTAAAGAGCAAATATGATTTCCATGAAGGATTGCGTGTGGAGTCCCACTTAAGCGCTCTTGATGATAAGTTCCTTATATGAGAAATTAGTTAAATTAATTCCTTAAAAAAATATTTATAAATTGAAGGAAATAACATTAATCTATATCCATTATTAAAATTAACCTAATGCGGTGGACACTCCAATAAATATAAGTTGTAGATCTGAACTTAAAATTCTGTTAAGCGGCTGTTCATGATCCCGACCTAGCGGGAACTCTGCTTGCAATATTCAATCTCGTAAGTATTACATTATTTTGCGTTAACTTTATTCAGTTCTTTGATAATGTATTGGCATTCATTTCTCTTGAGATGTGTGGCTGACCCACAAACAGTCTTCATTTGATTAGAAATTCTTTTGTTTCCTGTTGGAAGGAGAGTCGAGGACCTTGCGGTGAAAATGTTCAAGATTGTGTTTTTAGGAATTCTTTTAAGCCATTTCAATTAATTATGATTAAAGCTTAGATATCTTTAATTTAAGGGATTACTTTGGAGGCTTTCATGTCGTATATTTCAGCCAAAATCTTTTTGTTAATAATATTCTAATCTATTTAAGACATTAAATCGCTGTTATGTATACATATCTGCTACAGTATCTCAGAAGTCGAAATCTGATTACATATCTTTTACCTCTGATCGCGAAGTATTTGTCTGAAATCATTATAGGCACTGACTATAAGACTTTCGTAAGCCATCAACTTCTGTGAGTAAAATAATCGTAATTTACGAAGATTCTCAGCAAATATCGGATTCTTTCCACGGAAATCGACTTCAGGTCTTTAATTTCACATAAATTTGTTGAGAAAGCCCCACGTTTTCTCATTAACTCAAACATAAAATAAAACCCCCATAAAGCTTGTCGAGAGAGTGAAAAAAGAAAAATTCGCATCCTCAAGGCGCCATAATGGACGGCTAGACCCTCGTCGGAAGCATTTTGTAAAATTCATCATGTACCGAATGTTACCGTCATTTGTTTCGAGCCTTTCGAAATAAGGCGGTCCCCTTCCCTTTCGTGAGTGATCGATCATTTTACGGCTCCTTCCAAATCGTACCCGAGCGGGTAAACTAGAAAGCGTGCCCTGAAATAAAACAGGACGACAAATCAGCTCTTCATCACTCCCCACCTCACATTCGCACTTTAGCCCTAATCCTATAATAGTCCCTCCCCGAAAAGGTTCCCTCCCCCTGTCTCCCCTCCTTGCCCCTCGGCAGTGCCACTCTTAACCCTCGGTCCAAGGAACGACATCATCTCTGTCCGGTGCCCTCTCATTGCCCAGTGCTCGTGTCCTCATTGTCCAAATATGTGAGCAAACATGTGAGCACGTGAACAGTCCAATCGAACGTGCCCTCTCCCCACCTATCCTGCCGTTGAGTCCCATTTCCGTCTCATACTTCCGCAGCACCTTTACTCTCCACAAGGACCGGTTTTAGAGTTATGGCTGCCCCCCAAGGCGACGCGATAAGGGACGATTCTCCGTCTCTTCCGAAATTTGCTTTCCTTCGTTCGATTTTCGTTTTATCCCTTGTTTATTAAAAGGGACGTATTTCCACAAGTGTACTCAGTGCCCCTCTACTCGAATGTTTTCTCGATATCTGTTGGATATGTTTACTAGGTTGTTAGGCGACTTTATTTTTCATTAATTACAGTATCAATCTCTTGGAAGGTCATTTTGCTTCTTCTGCATTAGGTGGTCTGCTGAGATTTCTTTGCTCTGTTTGTTGTCAGAAATTATCTTTCTACCAGGTAGCGTGTATCACCTTAATGGACTTCCTTGAGTGAAATCTCAAAGGGCAAGGATTAATTAATCTCCCGAGAATTTGATAGCTTGTTTCTCTCCTTCTTCATTTCTCTTTAATTTCACTCAACATTTAGCCCCACTTTCTTAGTGGTAAATATTCATTTATCTTTGTCGAAACGAAGCCTTTTATATAAGATAGATAAAGGAGAATGTTTTTTAGGTTTGGTAAATATTGACGACGCGTCGCGACGTTGCTGTATCAAGTCAGTCAATTGCGAAGCATAAAACTTGCAATAGTACGGTACATTCGACTCGATACGTAACATAACTAATGATAAGAATGAGTATATCATTGCATATTTACAGACCGAACTTGCAATTTAATTTCGCTAGTTTTAGAATACTATTTATTATGCTTACGCATAAACCTTCCCCTTCGTTTTCTTAAAACAGTATTCTTTATGATTTTTCGTATCCCTTTTACCCTGATTTACGTTAAGATACTTCATCAAAATCTCAAGCATGGAATGGAGGTGCCACGTAAGTATTCACTTAATTCTTGGTTTAATCTGATTTATTATATAATTATTCACTTTGGCGGACGTAATATTTTGGCAGCACATATTGGATATAGGTTTTTTGAGAAAAATTAGGTTTAATTCAAGTAAATTTTATTATTGCTTTCAGTATCAACTCTTTCACAAACTGAATCGACATTTATTCTTCGTCTCAAGATGACTATTCCCTCGTTGCAGTTACAGTTGCAATTAAATTGCGTTCGTGTAGATGGCCGAAATCATTAAATTTTGTTGTTGAATGCAGTCTTTGTAATATTTATCAACATATCTGCTACCTGTCAGATTTATCGCAATTTGGCACACACTCTCAGATTAAACCTGTTTCCCATATATTTTTCATCAAAAGGCACTATTCTGGTCGAAATTAATACATTCGTACATGACCGAAGATCTTATGTCAACTTTTACAACATTAGCCTTGTAATATATAATTACAACAAGCAAACGCAAAATAAATGATCGCGCACATGGTTACTCTTTTTCGGTGTTTCTATTAGTGATACTTATACTTACACTCTTGGTAGAAATTGAGATGAAAGAATACATTTCCTGTCTGACAAACTTCACCATCCCTTATCAATCCATAAGTATTAGTAATTGCTTCTTGATCACTTACTCAGGAGGAAAATATTTTTCACCATATTCTCTTCGAAAGTTGGCAGTCCTGTCTTCGTTCCTGCCACATTCTCCCTTCCATCACTCCACTTTCTATCCATTAAGGCTCCTGTCACCAGCCTTGCACGTCCCATGTGCATTACGGAGCCTATTGCTGCTTCTCTGCTAGAGGCACGCTTAGCCTGTACCATTACCCCAAGCACGATTAATGAACGTCGAATATGGGTCGGGGATTTTATAGCCAGCCTTTGCCGACGAAGTTCTAGTATCTTATAGATTCTAGTATCCTTCTTCATGTTTTAACTTTTGGCTATGGGACTTTTGGCTTTTGCTCTTTTCAGGTCCCTAGAGTCTGCTTCTTGCTCATTTTTCGAAACTCCATCTCATTATCTTCATTCGTGCTTATGATAAGCTCATTCATCAGAGGTGTATGTCGTCAGCTTTGAAAAAGATCCGTGTTCTTTTACCGATCTTGTTTGAAAGAATAGAGTATGCCTTTTCAAAAGAATGAAATGACAATCGTCAAATCCGATTTCTATTTTCTGTGAGTTGTCGTGGTTTTAGTATTCCTAATAGCCCTCCTCATTTCTTTAATGAGCTTAAAAAGACCGCATTAGAAAACCTGCGGGCTTTTTATTCGTATTCTGTACAATATTCTCCTTTATAATTTATGATAAAATTAGCCCATTATGATTATCTTTCCTGCAAAATAGGCTTGTAAGTTATAGATATCTAATGAAGGACTATGAACACCATCAAACTACCCCATTCGTCAATCATACAGCGAACTTTATTCAAGTAATTTCTATTAATCTTAAATTAGGAAAGCTATAGTTAATTGCTTAAAATTATATAATAACTAAGAATTATATCAATGCCTTTGTGGCATTACAAAAGATGCAGATACAAGTTGGCTAAATAAATCTCTAATGTTTCACCTTCGTGAAAATTTTTATTAAAAACATCATATTTCATGACTTAGTTCTTTCCCGGCGTATGGAATGTGGAAATAAAAAGGTGGAAATCGACCCTANCAAAAATCATATTATATATAATTTCCCAAGTGTCCGTCCGTCCCCCTCCTTATCTCAGAAACGGTTAGATTTAGAGACACGCGGTAAACTGCGTTGGATTTCTAATAACTGGAAACCCCGGCGTACGTGATTTCATCCCCGGAAAGAACCGGAGTCGAACCCCGGAGCTAAAAATGTGTTTCCGTAAGATTACATGCGATTTTTCCTTTTTCGAGAGTGCAAGGATTTCTTTCTCCATTAATTAAAATACCTAATTTTGAACGTATTTCCGTCAAACTTTGTTCATTCGAATGTAAAATGTGCAACCAATCTTATTTTGCCGTGCTTTAAACGTTTTAAGGTCCAATTTTTAAATAATTTTACTTTTATTTCGAAATTTAATGGAAATTTTCTTCTTTTTCTGCACTCGCTACGGTAACCGTTATTGTTGCCTCGGATGAATAAACAAGCTTTAAAAAGAAGGGGTGAGGGAATGACGTTGTTTTCTATATATTATCTTTAAGCGTCTGTAGCAACCAAACGTTATTTATGGCAACGTAAATATTTACAAATAATTTCCTGTGAACTTGCGTTTTCCCGTAGCGTTGAGAATATAAAAGTACTTACATATACTTTTATGCGATTAAAATGAGGTTCAGTTATTCTCTTTGAGTTGAAACATTCTTCCGAATTAATTTGGAAAATACTTTAGAATAATATGTGGAATAACACGACATTCCTCATATCAATATTTCAACATTGAAGAATTAGTAGTTGAATCGTGAGAGCGTAAGTAAATGTGACGATATAAAAGCAAAAGTACCTCACAGTGTTGGTAAAAAATTATATGCATAGTCTAAGATTGAAATTAACTTTTCTTAAATAAATTATGATTTTCAGTGGCTTAGATGTTCTATAGTTAAAATCAAGAACTGTGTAAATAAGGAATGTCGCTTTGGCTCTGGGCAATATTTGGAATGCTTCTAACCAACCGGGATGTAAATAAATGTAGGTATAATTAGCTACTTAAAATCAAACCTACTTATGAAAGTTTTCAGTGAATCAAAATGCATTAAACGTTAGGTATCGAAATCTAGGTAAATTGATATTGCTTAAAATATATAATGGTTTTCATTATCTTTGATATTGTTGTCTGAAAGTTAAAATGAAGAAATTAAGAAAAACGTTATGTACAACATCGGAAATATTTGTAATTAAATTTTGTCTTCTTAAAGAGTTTTGGATGCAAAAATAATTAATATGTGTGAAACATCGACTAAAGTGATATTTGCTAATTCCCCATAAATTGAAATGTTTCCGAAAATTATCTTGGTAAACATGAATTTTAGCGTGCTAAACTAAGGTCTACCTAAATTTATGTGGCTTTTCAAATATTATGTACGCAAATATCACCCGGGATCATCTTTTAGCTCAAGATTTTTTAAAACAGTGATTACATTTTTGTATCGCTTAAGCGAATTAATCATCTGTTTAGCTCAACTAACTAATTGGCAATCTTGTGACTCGCACCACGTTTCTAAATATATAAAATAGTCACAAGCGTTTAGGTTTTCGCGGATATTATATGCACAACTTGCGCGCAAATATTTGCGCGGGATCAGCTAGTATGTTTTAATTTGGATACTTTTTCTTTTATATTCAAGTCTCACTGTGTTACGACTCCTTCGGGAGACCTTAATCACCACAAAGCACGAACTCAAATCAATAAAGACTGAGAATGGTAATTATTACACATATGATTAAATACGGCGTTGCAATTTTTTTCACAGAGAAAAACGTCTTACTTGATAGCTGGGCAAAGTAGGAGCCCGTGTCAGTGTACTGGACCCCAGCAAAGCACGTTAGTGCGCAAGTCACACTCACGCAAGGGTAAAATGAAATCGCTTTGTAAGGCTCTTTTGCGTCCATCTGCAGAAATCCGGAATGAAAGGATGCAGAATGTTACAGCTGGCATATGAAACAAGTCTGCAACAATGGTTGAACCGCAACTCCATGGTTTCTAAAGTATAAGGGTGCAGTTAATTTGCAGAGTTTATGCAAGAAAACGATGTTATCGTGATTGTTCGGAAATATTGAGGAATAATAGTGGCAAAGGTGTCACAGATTTACCATGGCTGTGCATTCACCGTTCCGCACGATCGCTAGCATACTCGTATGAGATACGTCTGACCCAGGCACTTCCTGAGATTCCTGACGCCTGTGCAGGAGATGGAGGGAGTATACGTGTGTCGTAGGCTTCAGCGTCTGGCAGTAAAGCATGGCGATGAGACCTAGTTTCACCACTACGATCACGAATGAATTTTCAACAAAAATCTATAGTGCACTCAATACCAAACGGACTTGAAGGAGGAAAGAAAAGGCGAACTTTTACCATGTGTAACTTTACACTTATGTTTTTTCTTTAGTGACTCCTACCATAAAACTTTGACTAAGCAGTCAATTGTATTATGGCCACACTTGCTTTGAAGTAGTCATATTATTGTATATTTTGAGCTTAGGTCGCGTTATCCAGGATGCGATGAACTACCGTCATTCGAAACTGGGTTGAATAGTTATTCTTACTTACTCCCAGAGCCATCTTTATCTAAATTGATATTTAGCCGCATCAACATATCCCCTCCATCTGGATCTTCTGCATCTTCTGTACCTCCAGCCTTCAAATCGGTGTTCGCTTGATTCCAACATTTCTATCGTGGTCTTCCCCGTGGTCGCCTTCCTTCAGGATTTCTTTTTAACACCTCCTTTAGCACACGACCCTCCTCTTTTCTCAGTATGTGAGTCAAATAGTTATACAGAACACAAATCATAATTAATGCCACGTATGTTTGATATGATGATCCGTATTCATAGAGACACCTGACGATGCTGGCACGTTGTTCCGAAACCGATTGTGTTTAATAAATTTGTTCTGTAATCTCAATATTTGGAATCAAAAATGACGAAATATTAAAACACTAAAGAAATTTTTGTACTTGCTTTCATTTTTTCATCGAGAGAAACGGGAGTGCCTGAAACGCACGGGGAGAATGGCGAGGCCCGCATGAAATTTATAATTAATGATCATTAAACGTTGCAGATCTCTCGTCAGACAAACCGATCATTGCTCCCCGTGGGTCGTTTCCCGCTAGAAACGCCTTGCATTTGAAGTATCTATCATTCGAATGGTAGCGCTCCTTCTGGTACTGGTGTGCCCGCCTCGAAGAAGTGGGGTCGCATTGTCGTGGGTCATAACTTATTCCTAAGTCCCCATCTGACATCTGTACATTCCGAGATGCCTCCTTCGCATTCCCATTCGTCCCTCTCCTATTTTTCGTTTTTCCTGTTCGAGTTAACAATCGCTAAGTCTCGGTTTTCGTACGCGAGCTGCATCAGCATTTGTTAGTCAAATTGGGAAAATAATGACGTCTCTAGGGACGCTGTAATTGAAGGTGAAGTATGCGCCGTCACTGCGACGACAGAGACGGAAAACAGTGTTTTCAGAACCACGCGCTGCTCTCGCGTTAATGCTCCCGTGAATGTCATTTTTCACGTTTTTCGATTTGAAAACAAACCCAAAGCTGACTTTTTCACAGGCGTTTTTAACTGTCAAATTGCTGGATTATTTATTGCTGAGGAAGTGCGGAATGTAATGATTTTCCTATGTTAATCGTGAAGATATTTTATTGCTCCTTTATAATAGTTTTAAAAATAATTTGTGATATTGCTTCATTAACGATATCAATATCATTTTAAAATTTGGTCCATATTCATTACTCAGTAACATGATTGAATTTAAATTACTCCACAGCCCTTCTATTTATAAAATAAAAATAAACAGGTGTATAAACATTTGCTATTTTAAATCCTATTAGCCATCGTTATTAACGATCTGAGGTTGAAAGACTAATCGATGTTGATTCAATTAATTTTCCTTATATTCTAATTAGAGGCATTTGATAGAATCTCATGGAATTCTATCAATGAAATAATATGTAATTGAAATGTTCAATAAAATAAGAATATTTTGGAATCGAAACCAATTTTTGAAATTTTTTGTATACTTTATAATTCATTGAATAAGCACATAGTGAAGTTTTTGACAAAATTCTAAACGTGGTAAGTGGAGAATTCGCACAGAAATTTTTTCTAAAAAGTATTAGAATTTGAAATCTATTAAGAAAGAACAATGTATACTCAGATGCAATACGTAATCTAAATAAACATTGACAAGAACGCTATGTGTTCTGAAGATACAGTAAAACTGGCATGATAGCGAGAAAATCCTGTCAGCTATTCTCATAGAAGGCATTCACATGTTACTTCTCGTTCATATCTGTCTCGAACTGTGCCTAATCCGAAATGGTAGATGTATGAAATATCATTCCTCTCTTTCCTTACAGTCTGTATGTTCTTGTAGCTTTGATTTCATTTGAATTAGAACATAGCTTTAGTAATCGTTACTCAAAGTCAGTGGTCGATGTGGATGTTGAAGTTGTGTAACCCCTTCATGAAAATTCCGCATTATTTTCTAACGAGTAAAATATTTCTTTATCTTTAGCAGTAACCATTTTAATTATTTTTCCACTCGAGATGCTCTACTTCCAAATTAAGGCGGAGCTGATAAACTGGCTTCATTGCGAAAATTGGCAACGCTAATGAGTACGGCCCTAGCGCTCACGTTCCTGAGATCCGTTTGCTAAATCCTTTGTTTTCTATTTTCAGCCCTAGTTAATAACCTCTGACCTTTGCTACCGAGGACGATTAAGAGGAGATTGAAAGTTCAGCTCCTGATCAGCCTTACAGCGGAGATAAGGACTTCATGAACCTTTATATAAATGGCACACGAATTAAGTTCGAGATTAGGTAATTTTAGCGTATGAATTTTCATTTTTGTCATTCCTCTCGAATTAAGTAATTTTTTAGTTCTTCAGTTCTGGATAATTATGGCGCTCTCCCAATAAGTTTTGTCAGTTATTGTCGAGTGAATTATATAGAAAATGTAGGATGCCCACCGGTTGCGGTAGAAAAACTGCGTTCCGACAATAACTGCAGCGGGCCTGTTCTCCACAAGCTAGCCATTACCGCAAGATAAAAGATAGAATTCATCCCTGCTCACCCTCTTAGTTCTGTGTATAGCATAAGAAAGCTCTTAAGTCCACGAAATGCTATTCACGGTCATTAGACCGAGTAGACGTTGAAGAAAATATGGGAGAACGAGCTTGGGAGGGTGATTCCGCAAAATAACTCTGCATTATAATTTTTTGCGAGATGATGAAGCGAAACAGTGCTTGATACTCTTATTACCCTCTTAAAAAGCGTAGATTAATTTTGATAATATGTTTTTCTCGGAAACCTCAAAATATGAAGAAAACATGATTATTGTATTGTATTGTGATTATAGTTTTTTTTGCCAGAAACAGGGACAAATGTCATACCGAAGTTCTCTCAGTGACGTAAGATGAAGGTTAAAGAATGATTACAAACTAATACATACAGTCAGTGTCTAAGGACACGGAAACGATAAGACTAATCTTTTATAAATTAACTATTGTAGGGAAGATCATTGTCTGTGTTTGCAGCTGCAATTCAGCCTAGATTTACAACTCATACTGCAGAAGTATTCTTTCATAATCATTTCATAAAATCAATAATAAAATAATTGGTCGAACATTCAGCGATGGTGGAAATATTCAGTGTCTCTTATGAGTTCATTAACTCCAGAGCGTACTCTTATTTTTACCCCAAACATAAATAAGTTCGATCACAATGCATTGAAATTTAAAATTATGATACATTTAAATCTCGGATTTATCAACCAACGTTTCGAACGTAAAAATTATGAAATATTTCGAAATGTTCTAAATTGAGGTGAATAATGTACGTGTGCCGTAGTTTATCGTTCGCGTTTTTTTTAACCTAAAATAGTCTTAGTGGAGGCAGAAGCAAGAAATGGAATATTGTAATTAATTATGAAAGATTAATTCAAAGGATTTTGGTTGTTAATAGATAAAACTATTTTTCTGGGAATTAGCTTCATATTTTCGCTCAGGCGTGTTCATCGCATTGAGACTTTTATTAAAAAATCTATTTTAAAATCAATTTCGCGTAATGCTGCCTGGGTCACAAGAAGAAATTTGATTTATCCTGAGCTTTGTGTGCGAAAAGGTCGGCATAATATTATCGGCATGGCTTCTTTTTTCTTCAATTCATGACATTCATCGTCTATCCTAATTAGATCAGCCTAGCAATTTCTTTTGAGGAAAAAATGGGCGCATCTAAAGTAAATACTGAAATACAGGCAGCCTTACCTTATGCATAAATTAGGATTTATTTTTGAAAATACATCAGCGGTATCTAAAATATCGCCTTTCGTTCAACTAAACCCATATTCGCGAAATTCGAATCAACGAGAATAGGAAAAAGCATTCCTGAAGTAGACTACGTGGACGAGTAAAAAAGCGACCTTTTTTGTCGGATCGACAGTCTTTTGTGCTTTGGCATTTCAAAGAACCTCTGTTCCTGGAAGAGGATTTAGATAAATCCAACGATTTCGCTGAGAGCGGTTTCATTTCATTCCTTAAGCACTGAACTTTTCCATCATTATCCTATTATCCGGAATGAGATGCTCTTTGAGCAGGAAAACGGCTGAAAGAGGATGATGAAAGGCCATTTACGAAGGAAAAAGGATTCAAGGTGTACGAGAATGAGAAAGACTCTTTTCTGTCGTCAATAGAGTCAAGTTTATTTATTCGGGTGCATTTTTCGTTCCTTGATAACATGAAAATTAGTGTGCAAGTTTTACGCACGTAAGAATAAACTACCGAAAGTAAATGAAAGATTTTCGATCGGTTGGGCAAACGGAATTTGCTTTTAAGCTTACATTCGGCTCAAATAAACATGAATAAGTGAAGAAGTTAGCTAAAAATCGAATATTTACTCTACTGACCCATACTGCAAAAACGAAGTTAGGACGCTGAGAAATGACATAGCAAATCATCTTATCCAATCACAGGGATTATTGAATGATGTAAGAATAGTAACTCAAGGATTCGTTAAATATTTAGATGCTGTATTAAAATCATCGCATAGACTCTGATAAATATAATCTTAATGTTTTAGAAAGATTTCCATCTGGTTTACCTGACATAAGGGAATCTTGAGATTGTCAGCAGAACCAAATGGGTCTTTCAGGGTTTTCTTGTCCTCACCATAGGCTTTGGTGGTTTGGGTTTAGGATTTTGGCTTCAATCAATATAAAGAATTAGCAATTACAATAACTTCATTTCATCCCCTGAAAATATTTATTTACTACTTTTATCAATCAGAATGATTGTCATAAGGTACGACAAATAACAAAATAGAATATTTTTGTGGTGGATTAAATTTCCTTTTGTTAGACTTCGACAACTAGCTTTGCTAAGCATGAATACAATTCCATGATGCCCATCCCTCATACCCACCGAAGTTTGTTTACAATAGTTTCTGCAGTCCCTTAGCGGTTAACCGATATATTCCGAAAACCACAATGCGCAAGCGCGGAATTTTACGGTTTCTAGGTCTAGCTCCCATGCACGTGCATTCTTAGTATTTTCACGTCGTCGTTAAGAAAGGAATTATGGTGTACTAGTAAACGCCCCGTCAAGCATGACGGAACTTAATTTAGTTTAAAAATATATCTATTATTGTATATATCTGGTCCTCCTAAGCCAGAAACAGTTCGTCGTAAGATCATAATAACTTAGTATATTTCTTACCATTATTTATAATATTTATTCTACTGTTTTCAAGTCATGAAAGCCTACTTTACGTAAATTTCTGATAAAAATCAGAAGAACTGATTATTCCCGTGCACTTATATGGGATAATTCATGAAATCAACATTCAACAATGGCCTTAGTCGTCAAAGAGATGGGTTGTTTATTTCCCAAAAATTTTACAAAATTTCCGTGTGTTTTATCAAAATCCCCAAAATCTCGGATCTATATCAATATTTCACGACTAAAATAAGAATATATGATCGTTTTCCTTTCTTTTGACACTTCTCTTGTTTTGTAGGATCATTGTTTCTAATTTAATTTTGTACAGACGGACGGAAGGAAAAACATTTGCTTTTTATATATGTATATGCCGCGCTGAAGCTCTATAATTATTCAATTTTTTGTTACCACAAACAATTCGTTCCTTTTCCCCGTGCCTGATGTTGGCTGATAGTTAGAAAATCGTCAGAAATAAGTATTTTGATGCGTAATTCTGTGATAATTACGTAACTTTTGGTTGAATGAGTTCCGGCAAGTGGTTGAGGCAAAGCTAACTATAGTTTGAGACTAGCTAATGAAAACTGCATCTAATGGAAAATAACTATAGTTGGAGAAATGAATGTTTGTTTGTTCTGCAGTTACAGTGTATTTTTAGATATAAATTACTATAAAGTTTCGTAAAATAATTAATAATAATATTTTATTCATTTCAATTCTATAGGTAAAGTGAAAATTGAAACTAATTAAACTAAATTCTTTCTAATATTAATGGTTAATCCTTTTACTGTCAAAGTTTAATTGATATTAATTTTACATCGTTTCGTGTGTAGTGAAGATATTAAATGGCGTATTATGAAATTCAGGACAGTTGGTGTATTATCAGTTACGTATTATTTTAACTAACTACCAGATGTCAAGATAAACCCAGAGCTCCTCTAGGCTGTTTATCGGACGATTCTATAAATTAATATCCTTCCATGAAAGTTCACGAACGTGGAGCACATTAAGCACATCTAGTCACACCAAACCTGATCAAAAACTCGATGGAAACCAACTCCATTCTTCTCCAGTGTGTTATTTCCTATGCTCCTTCTCACTCATTCTAATAAAATAATATTAAGGCCGAGAACGGAATTTCAAGTTTACCGACATGAGGAGAGCTCGGAGGATATTAAAACGAAGCCCAGGAGAAGTTTCTCAGAGGCGTAGTCATCTCCTCTAGTCCCAAAGGGAGATCGGCAATATCCAAAAGGGTCCGAATTATGTACGTTACGAGACCGGGAACCCCAAGTTCAATCTTCCTTTTCTTACCTTGGCCAGAGTACTTTGAAGGAGGAAGGACAAAAGAACGGAGGCCTAAGGCGATGAGGAGCAAGAGTTGAGAAAGATGGAGGTAAGGCGGGAATCAAAGAGGAGAAGACTTTTGATGTATTTAAGGGGTAAAGGAAAGGTAGGAGGGTAACGATTTTGACAAGTAGAAGAGAGGAATAAGGAGAAGGAACTGAGATAAGGAATATAAACAAACGGCATCTGTGAGAAAAAATACCAGAAGTTTCTGAAGTTCGACGCTTAGTTAAATAGAGAAGCATTTTAATTTCACAAAGAGGCGTGAAAGTTTTCAGATACCTCATGAACGCGTTGGTATCGGGAAGAGATAATTAATAATGTCTCTTCTTCATTATGAACTATTAAACATCCTTGTGCATTGTGTACTTTCAACCTTTTCCCTCGCTACTTTGTTATTATTGCAATATTTCTCTATTTTCGATATTTTATTGTCTCNCTTTCTGTGTGTACGCCCAATAAAGACGTTTTTATTTATTATTTATTTATTGATATCTAAGATTACTATAAAGACCTCACTCGCAGCTAGATTTGCGTTAAACTTGTTTTTATAATAAGTAAGGTGTTCATCAAGGAAAACCGACTATTATTTTAAAAATGGAAATAATTTCGGTTCCTCCCTGAGAGGATTGTTAGAAATTTTAGTGATTCTCGCTCAATTTATCTGTTGCATCACGCTTTAGTACCAGTATTGCATCTGATTGATATAGAAAACTTGGTATTTGATGCTTAATTCCTATCCTTTTTTTTTGTTTTGGGTTATATCATGATTAGGAAAAAGCAGACTATACATGATAAGAGTAGAATTGTCCAAAACAACATTCTACCCTTCTTGCCGAATTTTTCATTCGACTAACGGTATTTGCTACAGATAACGATCCAGCTTTACAGCCGTATATGTACCCTTCTAATCTCCGCTTGCGGAAATTTAACCTAGACTTTAGTCTTCTTTCTTCTTAATACTCTAACTCATTCCATCTTACGTCAATAAGCATATTGGTGACGGTAAGACATTATAATCAACTGCCAGGATTATCAAACTACTTAGTAATGCTTGGGAAACCTTAGACGTTTTCGGTTACTTTTTCCACGCGTTTCGCGGATTTCAAAATCATAAATCCAGAAACAGACAGAATTACAGCATTTTCTCTTAAAGTTCACAGCTGTTTCTGATTCCGTAAAAATATTTTCGGCTTATTGCTCAAAGTTGAACAAATTAAGAACTTTAACCTGGTCATCTATATATTATGGTTTTCCACGCGAGTGGTACGTCTCAGGCTCCGTTACTGAAGAAACCAGGATAAGTTATCCACGGTGCTCCGCAGTAAAGGATCAACGGCTCCAAACCCTTATATATCTTTTGCAATACCAACCTGCCTTTTGAACAGGTTGGAGACCTCTGAAACCGTAAAACTGACTTTCCCCTCCCACCAAGGCACCTGATTGTCTCGCTCCTTCAATACGGCGAGGGTAAAAGTTAAGTCTTGTCGTCCTCGTATCAGTGTTGATAATGCAATGAACCCGTTCCGGACATTCACATTTTCGTCCTGTTTGCCAAACTTTCAGAGCCCTACTCCGTCATTCGCGATACTCTTGTTTGAGGTTAAAGACCCGAAGTGGGCGCTGATACACTTCTATGAATGGTGTAACAAACTAATAACGTTCTCAAACCTTATTTTATGGGATTTCGGGAAAATTTTCCGAGTGCATTTTAATTTTAGCTCGAGGATTTAGAGAGCTGCGGTGGTTCATTCTTATGCGGGGTCATGTACAGGTATGATCTTAGAAATAGGCCACCAAGGTTTATTAAAATCTAGATAGTATTTCATTTCTTTTATTATTTTTCTTTTTTTTATCTCTTTCTTTGAAATATTCAATTACAGAGGGCTAGATGTAAGAAGAAACTAAGAAGTTCCAATCTCGCCATTCAATAAAGACGTTTATTATTATTAATTCGGGAGCATGGAGCTTGTTGTAATAGGAGTCAGTACAGAGAATACTTACTCTAGAATAGTGGTGTAAATCTTCTACGAATGATACTCGTCAGAATATGTCGCAAAAAGGAAATTGTAAAATTCGTGTGTGAAAATCACTTCGATGGTTCTCAGAAGAAAAGAAAGAAGTAGTAAGTGGACGAAAGAAAAGAAGGGAAGAAAAGCAAGAGAATGGGAATATTGGAAAGGATGAAAGGAAATAGACATCGAAAAAAGGAATGAGTGCGGTGGGTTATCTCACGAGATCCCAAGTCGAAGAAAATCAAGAGGGAGAAGAAAGCCGTAAAATATTTCTAAAAAAACGGAATGCGGCTATGATTCACTCACATTATTGTAAACCGCTCTGCTATTGATCCATTTTACATTTTTACTGTTTGATTTACTTTCAACAGATAGTTAGGATTTCAACAGATAGATTTTACTTATATTATGATGGTATTGATATAATGCTTAAAAATGTATGATTGTTTTGCTTAGTATTCGCTGTGGATGGTAAAGTTCCCTTGACGTCGTGTTTCATTTGGGTAATCTTTCTAGTACTGTTAAATGCACATGTTCCTATGGTTTCATCTACAACCTACTTCTGCTCGTGTACCCTGAGAGCCGTCTTTTTGTCGTATGGCAAGTGAATGCACCATGAGTCTATTTCTCTAATCTGTTATTATCGTGTACCGTCCGCGGAAAACATAAAACTTTGAAGTAGCTAGTTTTAGCGTCTCTTTTTTTAATTTCTCTCGGAACATCGGCCTACGTAACAGAGTGAACGTATAATATATACGAGTACTTTTCGTTCCAAAAACGTTTATCAATGAATTTATTTAGTAAGTTTAATCTAAAATTGAATCATCTTTCTTCTAAATAATCCCATGCTATGTCAAGGAGCGTCTTGGTAACGGTTTACAATAATTATCGGAGAGGTGCAGGTATTTAAATACAATAGGTAAATCATAATCCATTGCCCTCATACTAAATCTCGATTATTGTATTTTGATGTCGATTACTTCCAAAGGATAATGATCTAAGACTCATAGGTCACGAAGGAATACTGAAAATTAAAAAATCGTGGCGTAATTTACGAATCGTGGACGAACTGATACGATACAATAAAAGGCCACTATATAAAAATTGTTTAGTAGTAATAATAATAATTCATTTACCGCAAACAGGAAAATACCTTATTAAATGCGATATAATAAACGATTTGTTTAAAAGAAAGAGTTTAGTAATTTACGTGCTAGGAAAAGTAAACAAATGTAAAAGCGAGAAAAAAGTAAAGAGTGATGGAGAGGTCATGGAAGAGGAAAGGTAAAAGGGTGGGGGGCAGAGGGAAGAGGGTTTGAGAGGGATAAAAAGAGAAAGGTGGAATAGAGAAGGATGAAGTAGTGAGAAAGGACAAGAGAAGCTGAAATACGTGGAGGATAAGGGAGGAGTGGTTACAAAAAGAAAGATGGAGGAGGTGGTGGGATGAGAGAGAACTTCCGGCAACCCACTCTCCGGCTGTGATACGTACGTCACTATATCGATCTGGAGGGGAGGTGAGGCATGGAATGGAAGGAGGAATCCTTTCGGTGAGAGAGATCTACACGTCATCGTGTACTACGCAGGACAGATATTGCGTCCCCCTCGAGACATTCGGCGATAGAATCTAAAGTCCGCGCATCCCTTCTACTCCCGATTAACCCCTTAGGGTTATTAGTTTTTCAGCCGCACACACATCAGATCGCGACGGAGAAACACCAGCAGAGACCCGAAGTCAGTCGGCAAATAGGGATCTCGGAGATGGCCAAAGGGCATTAGTTTTAGGAGATGACATAAAAACTGTCTCTTCTCTCCAATGGTATTTGCTATCCGGTATTTACATTTTCCTGGGTTTAAAGCCTAAGTTCTCTCTCGCTAAATTTTGTGTTACATTACAAATCTCCGAGAGATTATTCACACAATAATTAATCAACGCTTGCAGTTTTAGGCGACGGTATTCAAAGAATGTGAAACACATGTGAAATCGATAATCGAACGTTGCAGAGTTACAAAAATACCTGTAAAAGATGTGCACGCAAACACAAAGTAATAATTAATAATAGTAATAATAATTTAGACTCTTTAAACGCGCTTGTGTTTTAAACTAATATATTACAGTTATAAAATTAAGTGTACGGAAATAATATTAAACGATTTATTCAAAGGGAAGCGTTTTTGAAAATTTTGTTTTGAATAAGGCATCAGTACTATTTTTTAATATCAGGTTACACAAATGGAAAAAGGTGAAACTCAGCATTCGTTAAAATTGTCCTCAATCTTCTTATAACACGCAACAATTTGCAAATCCAACAGTCTCGATTCAACGACTCACAACGTTACATTCTTAAGCTGTCTACCTTTTGGTAGGTTCACGTGTTTTAATACTTCGTATTCAATGCCTTTTCTTTCCGTTCTTGGTATTTGTTCCCATCTTATATATCATATGACATTTTACCTTTCTCTTCCCCTCTGTCTTTTAACGCGCATTCTATCCTCAATTACTTTCTTTAACAATCTCTCTCCTCTCAAAATTTGACCATCCCACTTCCTTCGTCGTGACTTAATTACTTCAATGAAAGCCCTTCCTTCTCCAACCATCTGGCGCTTGTTTTTCTATCAGCCCGACTTACTTTTTCTATTTTACGCCATCGTTCTACTCACATCTCGAAGACCTTCAATCTTTTCATGTCCTCCTTTTTTAAGGTCCACTTTTCTACACAATGTTACATTCTCATAAAGATATCGATCAATTGTTTCCTGCAGAATGATGGATGGGTCCAAAATTTGAGAGGAGAATGACCTGAAGTTGTTCCATTTAAGTACAGAATTATATTAAAGTATAGAACATATTTGGAATTCAAAATATTTTATACCCTCGCATCTGTTGTATAATTCATAGGCCCGTTATTATAATGTGTACTTAAAATGGATTGTGAATAAAGTTCACTCTAGGTATCTGCATTATGTTATTTTACTATTGTTTAAGTGAAGGCTATAGTTCATCTTCGTGCTAATTTTTCATTTATATTAACTATCATCTTCGCTTCAACACCAACCAAATAATACAATACCTAGCCCTAAAGTGAATTTTAGTTAAAGTCCATTTTCAGTATACATTATAATGCCGGACCTGGGTCGTTCATTAACTAAGTCAAAGATCTGTGTTTTTATTTATTAGAGAGATAAGACATTTCCGATTAAAACGATATCACGTGACTTGTGACACGTGATGACCCCTCCAGCCAGTTCAGAATCTCCAGTTAGGTTTTTCGTATTTGAAAATTTAGCAGTCAATTGAGTTTACGAAATTGTTTTTCTGTGTTAAATTTTTCTTAAGTGTTCTTTTGTGATAAGAGGTGTAGCAAAGCAATATGCTAACTAAATTATATTCTGAATCAAAATAGGAATAACAGTAGATACTCGTAGCTGGAACGGTTGAGTACGTTTAATTAGATAACTTTTAATTGGGTGAAAATACATAATATAATGAATTTTGTCAGAAAGAAATTTAATTTTCGTCAAATAAATCCTTTACTTCAATAAATGCTCATATCACCTACTGCTTCATTCCTTTTCTTTGGCATTTTTGCCGACATTTTTTTCCATCCGTCATTTTACGCTTTCAATAAAGGTCTAAAAACTATCAGCGTCCGAAAAGAACAACGGAGACCTTTTAAAATATTTTTCTCCTCTGTTTTGTCAGAGATGCTTGAAATTCCGTCCATTTTAGTGCTAACCGCACTGTAACGTGTGTCATGGTGAATGTTCCAGAGGTATTCTCTTGTTTACGTTGGTATGGACGTCTCTGATACAAAGGACTCCGTCCAAATTATCGTTTACCCCTGGGAAATAGTCTACGCTTGGCTCTGAGGTATATATTTTATTCCGATAAATTTTGTATTCCACGCTTTATTTTTAGATTTTGTTCTCTCACATCTCGTGCTGTTTTTCCTTTGTTCACTCCTCACCTACGAATGAAAATTATCCTGGGTACTCAGCTAGAAAAAGGAGTGTCATCGTTATTGCTCTTCCGAAGCATATATCTCTGCTAAAATTTCGTATCTGAATGTGTTTGTTCATAATTTCCTATCTTATTGCTATAAAATAATTGGTTGCAAAAGGAAAAAATTTTATCTAGAGGTAGTTTTCCTAGAGTTACTAAAATTGGCTCAGAATGTAATTTATTCAAGTAAATGTCTCTTATTTCCATTTGGTTTTAAATTCGGGAGTAAAGTGATGGAGTGATTCCATTATCGAATCAAAGGAACTGAAATAATAGCCACTGAGTTTAGCTTTGATTATTTTGCAATAAGGATTGACAGTGAGATTTAAAATTCGTTTTTTTTTGTACTATCGCCTCTCTTAATAGTTCATTTTGAAATTCACTACTTTAAGTTCACATACTTCCTTCGAAGGTATGCATTCTTATTGCTTTCTTCGTTGTACTTTTAATCCATAGCGTGGAGTCCGTCTTCTTGCGAATCTTTCTTCACTTGCTGTTTTCTTTAGAAAATTTGTATAATTTTTCCCACCCCTAAAAATTATTATTTATAATTACCTATTCGTTGTACCGGTTAATTATTCATCACGTGAAATTAAGAATTACCGATCATAATTTTAACAAAAGTTCGATCGTGTGAAAAACTGGTTTTGGACAAGATTTCTTCAATTCAAACTCAAAATCGATCGTTGCTGTTTTCTCAAAATATTTGCACTAGGGTTCAACTTTTTTGAATCCACGTTCTGCGTTGTTAAATGCGCAAAATAACCTCAGGTTTTCAGGCGTTCAAATTCACCGACCCGAGCTATATTGAAAAGCCTGATATCGAGGGACAAAACATTTTATTGGGGTGAACAGCTGGGCTTTTGTCTTTTGGTCGAAGGGTATTGTTGGTGAGAATGGGAGGAAAACCTTATGAAAAGATCATCAAGATTTTCGAGTATTTCTTTCTCTCTATAGGCGCGTTTTTGAGTACTCTGGAATTCCTTCGAGAGAAAACATTTTCTTATCGAACGTTTTGCCGAATCAAAGTGTCACAACGAAGGAAATGAATATGCGAGCGCAGAGTTCATTAAAGGCTTAAAGTCATTTTTGCAATTTAAATGTTTAGACGTCTTGGTCATCCGTGCGTGAGGTCCATGGGTAAAGAACAAACGGTAGGTTCGTTAAATGATAATAGCGGCGAATTATTCAGATAGAATATTGAAATGGTGCGATGATAAGCAATTAAAGCACAATGTAAACAAATATCCAGTAATTAACTTCTTCGAAAGAGAAAATAAATCCAATGGTTATTTGTGCCTCCGAAGGAGAACCTATTCAATAGCAGAATTGGTTAAATATTTTGGAGTAACCTTCACGAATAACTTAACATGGGGTACCAACATCCGTTATATATGTGGATAAGAGCATACAAAATTTGGATTTGCCAAGAGAATGGTTTATAAGAGCGAAGAAAAAGTCCATGAGTACTTTACGTTAATTACGCCTCACCTTGTGTATGCATGTAGTGTATGGGATCCTGGATGTAGTGTATGCGATAAATGTGCTAATAGTGAAGCGGAACGAGTTGCTGCATGTACATGTACGTTATGAATAATGGATAATTCGAATTTTAAATAAAGTATGGGAATTAAGGATGGGAAATGGGAAAGTATGAGAGAATATCATCAGCCATAGAAATAACATAAAATTCTTTATGATATCCGCGGTGTGTAAGAATGTTAATAGCGTCAAAGTTTTATATTTGGAATCGATTTTATTTTCCGTATAAGAAATTCGATGATGAATCGTGTATTTAAGAAATGTAATGACTGATTTCCTATTATTAACATCCAAATATAGTTCTTGGACTGGCGGTGAGGCTATTTTTCCATAGTAAGAGTATAGATACACTTAAATATAGTTATTACCAATTATTTCTCTTATTATTTAGTTACTTAAAATTGTGTGAGTTTCAACAACATAGATTTTTCTACTAGAAGGATACGACGGAAAAGACCCTAAGAAATAATTTCAATAATAAATATAATTTTACAATTTCAAAATGGGTTCCGTTTTTGACATGCAATGTTCAAAATGCATAAATTAATGCATTTCAATTGTCTTTGCTTTAAAGTAATTTCGTTAAAAAGCATCGAAAAATACTTTTCCATTTAAATGAAAAACAAATCATTTGTTTCCCGGATCTTAAGTAAAACTCATAAAACACAACGAAAGGATAAAACTAATGACGAAGAAACAGGTTCGTCTCCGGTTTCTCTACTATTATCCAACCAAAGTTTNAGAATAATTTCTATAAAAGCTGCAGCCCAAAATTTAACAACAATAGGATTATTCAGACAGACTCTTAGAGTGATAACTATACTTTTCCCTTAAAAATAAACATTTGGAAGAATCTCCAACTCTCAAATTTCAAAAGCAAAGCAATAAACCAAATTGTATGCTGTTTCATGCTTTGAAAATTAGCATTAAGTATAGAATACCTGACAAGTTTTATCCCAAGTTGATGAGGAGAATTTCGGACCATTAGAAATTACAAGATTCTCAAGGCAGTTTGTACCAGATCTTGCCAACTGCTCATTATCTGAAAGTAGACAAATAAATAATTCAATTAATCAGACCAACTTTAATGTCAGAAACTTTCACTAACAAGTGATGATGGGAGTTATTAGAGTAAATATGTCTTACTGTCTATTTTGAAAAATGGGTAAAGATATAGTCATCTCCAGCCCCCACTTAAAGTCATGCACTCATTACATCAAAATGAGAATAAGGAATGACTGATCAAAACTTAATTCGACTGCCAATTCTAAACTTACTGTACACATCAAAAAGATTGTTACAATAAACTTATTTCACAAAATGAAGCTTTGATGCTAAAACTATATTTTCCTTTTTTTCCACATGGTTCAACTCTATTGCTGAAAAAGTGCAATTTTAAGATTGATGTAGTTATGTAAGGAATATTAAATGCAGAAATACAATACAAGCATTATCATCAAGCATACCATCAAAAGATCCATCAATGCTTTTTCTTTAAATCAATCAGACTACCAGATAATTCCCTCTCCAATAATACAAAATTAAATACAAAAATTACAACTTAACATCAACCAAATTATCCAATTACGATCATCAGATTTTTTTTAAATTTAAAAGCCAGAATAAACATGCGTAAACTTGGTTGAAAATTCGATCGAACTGCCACAGCAGCAGCTGTAAATTACACCACTTCTCAAGCCTCTGTGGAGCTGTAAAGTGTGACGTATTTTTTACCGTGAGGTTTTTCAAGGAAATCCATGTCTTCAGATTGGGGATGCTTCCCCGCTTGCGGGTTAAGAAGCTTCGGAGACCTTGCTTTAAGACTCCATGTCGAAAGGCCATTTATTACTGATGTACCCACTGGGTGTAGTAAATCGCGGGTAAAAACCGGAAGTCTCCTCCTCTAGGTTGCTCTCACGTGATCTCTCGACAGCTACATACTCTCATTTCATGTTTCGTGTTATTGATGAGATCTTAGTCTGCAAAAGGCAGTGAGTTACGTTGACCATCAACGCGAGTAAAATTCTGTAAAGGAACGGTAGAGAACGTGTCTCATTGAAATTTTGAACCATCAAGTCGCACGTGATATCTTCTTTCGCAGGATCTCTGGCAGATGAGTCTTCACATGTCGTTGTTTTGGCGTGAGATGAGAGGTTGCTAGTGAATAAACTTCATGCCATTTACGCTGTTTGCGTTAAAGCCATGTAGTTTGCTTTGGGGGTAGGGACGTGCCCGAAGGCCCTTCGTCGTTAAGATTCCAACCCTCTCATTCCAACGTGAGCCCTCGTACGTACTCCTATATCCCCTTCCGCATACCTCAGTGTAGCTGTCGCGTAAGGTATTTTCTGAGTTCGGGTTTTATACTTCTCGGATTTTGGATTCGATGGCTTTCTGAAAAGATAAATTTCTTACTTTTTGGTTGTTGTAATTAGTAATAACTTCATCTTAGTTTCAAGCACTACAATTTTACAAAGGTCTTTCATTAGTTTCTTTGAACATCAGTTGGCAAAAGATGCTTACTTAAATGGAAGCATTTACAGCACTGAATCTTTTAATTTGAGCTTTAATCTGCGTTATATGAAGTAAACGTTTTACACATTTTCGATATTTCTTAACTTTCTGTGTGTACGCCCAATAAAGACGTTTTTATTTATTATTTATTTATTGATATCTAAGATTACTATAAAGACCTCACTCGCAGCTAGATTTGCGTTAAACTTGTTTTTATAATAAGTAAGGTGTTCATCAAGGAAAACCGACTATTATTTTAAAAATGGAAATAATTTCGGTTCCTCCCTGAGAGGATTGTTAGAAATTTTAGTGATTCTCGCTCAATTTATCTGTTGCATCACGCTTTAGTACCAGTATTGCATCTGATTGATATAGAAAACTTGGTATTTGATGCTTAATTCCTATCCTTTTTTTTTGTTTTGGGTTATATCATGATTAGGAAAAAGCAGACTATACATGATAAGAGTAGAATTGTCCAAAACAACATTCTACCCTTCTTGCCGAATTTTTCATTCGACTAACGGTATTTGCTACAGATAACGATCCAGCTTTACAGCCGTATATGTACCCTTCTAATCTCCGCTTGCGGAAATTTAACCTAGACTTTAGTCTTCTTTCTTCTTAATACTCTAACTCATTCCATCTTACGTCAATAAGCATATTGGTGACGGTAAGACATTATAATCAACTGCCAGGATTATCAAACTACTTAGTAATGCTTGGGAAACCTTAGACGTTTTCGGTTACTTTTTCCACGCGTTTCGCGGATTTCAAAATCATAAATCCAGAAACAGACAGAATTACAGCATTTTCTCTTAAAGTTCACAGCTGTTTCTGATTCCGTAAAAATATTTTCGGCTTATTGCTCAAAGTTGAACAAATTAAGAACTTTAACCTGGTCATCTATATATTATGGTTTTCCACGCGAGTGGTACGTCTCAGGCTCCGTTACTGAAGAAACCAGGATAAGTTATCCACGGTGCTCCGCAGTAAAGGATCAACGGCTCCAAACCCTTATATATCTTTTGCAATACCAACCTGCCTTTTGAACAGGTTGGAGACCTCTGAAACCGTAAAACTGACTTTCCCCTCCCACCAAGGCACCTGATTGTCTCGCTCCTTCAATACGGCGAGGGTAAAAGTTAAGTCTTGTCGTCCTCGTATCAGTGTTGATAATGCAATGAACCCGTTCCGGACATTCACATTTTCGTCCTGTTTGCCAAACTTTCAGAGCCCTACTCCGTCATTCGCGATACTCTTGTTTGAGGTTAAAGACCCGAAGTGGGCGCTGATACACTTCTATGAATGGTGTAACAAACTAATAACGTTCTCAAACCTTATTTTATGGGATTTCGGGAAAATTTTCCGAGTGCATTTTAATTTTAGCTCGAGGATTTAGAGAGCTGCGGTGGTTCATTCTTATGCGGGGTCATGTACAGGTATGATCTTAGAAATAGGCCACCAAGGCTAAATGAAGATTACCAAACACTGCGTAATCTAGACAACAAAATTAACTCCATCCCGCATTCTTGCCATAATAATAATAATAATTAATTAATAATTCTTCATCTGTTTCCTCGATCATTAAATTTATCAGTATTGATTTGTTTAAATTAAAGAAATTTACCAACTCTTTTACGCAAATTGGAATGCATGTTAGAGCATTTACACCTACTGATAGTTTTATTTTACCATTAAAAAGTATAAACAATATTTTAAATTTTAACCGTAGAAGAAGTTGAATTGGTTTGGAATGGGAGGAGTACCGTAAATACAAGTAAGACATAAATAATAATAATTTATTTGATTGTTGTTCTAGCCAAGTTAACGTTGCCCACCAGCCTCTGAAGCATCTTATTTAATTCCATCAAACTCTCTATAAACAAAGGAGGACTCTTCTAAAATGTTATGATGTATCGCTAAATAAAGTTCACAATTGAAAGGAGTATACTCGAGGAAAGCAGAGGGAAAGATAAAAAGAAAAATCATTGAATGATATTAAGGGAGGGGCCATCTGAAAGTGAAACAAAGTGTATTCAGTATAGAATTTTAACGGGCAAAAACCTCTCGCCAAGGAGTTGAGAGCCTGCACTGCAGCCTATTCTGCACTTGAAGAAGTGAATGATGCGAAGAAAATTCGAGTAAGTTTCCGGTACGTTTTAGTAACTTGAAAGTACCCAGGATATAAATATTTCCTCCTCTCCGATTTTTGACCACGTCTTCCCTCCGTTAATCTCACTTGAGCGATATGAAGATTCTTACGTTGTTCATTCGCCAGGTGATCCATCCGGTTCTCCTGAGGAGCCGTCACCGCTGATGAAAATACTCCATCGTTCAATGTCGTCCTTGGGCTTCTTTGGCGGTAAACAATACATCAAGCCCATATAATCCCAACTGATATAAAACCTCCTCAGCTGCTACCACTCGGCCTATGGTCTTAACAGCCTCTATCCAAACAACGGATATTTTTAGCTGCTCTAAGTTCGCGCCTTCCTGTCACGAAGATATTCGCGTTCTATGCAAAGTAAAATTAATGGAGTTACAAACAAAGGTCCGAGGGTGGCAACAATCGTACTTTACGTGAGTAAAAATAGGCATGCATGTAAAAACGGGAAGATTAATGACGATAGGATCAATGCGTTTTGTACATTTCTAAAATAAAGAGGAAATGATTAAGGTATTCAGAAGAAGGCATTTCTAAAATTTCGCAGCATAGTAGGGATTATGGTCACAGTCTTTATATGTTGAATATTTGTCAGAAATATAGAGGATATTTAGGGATATTTTACTTCTGTGAGGACATAACCCTGTCGCTCGCACTGACTTCATCAAATTCAATAATAGTCTAATTGAAATGCATTCTAGTTTTATATTGCTGTCTTGATACCTTAGTTTCTCTCAGCATGAGATGATCATACCATCCTTCTATTTTTCGTTTCATTTTATCATGTTGTACATCTTCTTTGTTTTCTATGATAAATGTTTCTATGTACTTCAATCCCTTACTCGAACTTATTCTTCTATCGCTTATCGCTTCTAATTGCATTTAAAACTCAGCATCACAATGTTGACCCTTTTGTGAGTCTATAATAGAAAAATGAATATGGAAGACATTAACAGCGGTTTCTCATTAGAAATGCGCTATGATGTGTATTTATCTTCTGAAAACAATTTTTTCTCCAATCTTTTACCAATAAAAACTCTGATGTTGTTGGTTCATACAGCACCTCAATAGAGAGTCATATCCTGGTGATAATAATGATAATGGATGTATTCAGTTAAAGCAGGTCCTTCTCCTGTGTTTACAACAGTCAACGAATGGAAATAGCGGCCTTAAAAAAGAATTTTAGTTCGGATACTCAATCAAATAGAATGAGATAAATCAATAGGAACATCTAAATTTACGTATAATTTTCCCCTTTGGTGATTATGTCCCATTACTCAGTATGGTTTATTTAATGATAGAGTGAAACTATTTGAAAAAAGTTTCGTTTTTACTCTATCTTTGTGTCCATCACTAAGATTAGAATTGGGACCGAGATTCGAGTAACAATCCACTACAAAGATCGTATGTATTGTATCCGATTTTTTTTATGAATGTAAGAGAATGGAAAAAAATTATTGAGCTAAATTTGGCCGTTATCTGGTCGCTTTAACCATCGCTGATAAAAATGTTTACAATGTTAATGACTTCCGATGCTTTGCTAAATTTTCATTGAGGTAAGAAAAGCAGAGAGCTAATTTTTGTTGCCATTCCATATTGATATTACTTTGATTTGTTTCACCCTGTTTTCTCGGAGGAAGGAAAGTTAAATGATGATCAATGACATCAGATAACACAAGACGGTAGAATAAAAAGGATTTTAATTAGAGATTCGTCTTTTACTCCCGTTTTAGAGTTCAACGCTTTAAGGTCTTCCTCGATTAATAATACATAATAATTAGTTTTTACTTTTCATTTTCATTCTTTAATTAATAAAAGGAGCGAGATGAGGGGAAGAATTTCCAAATCATTCCGGAACGGTTCGTCATTACCCATATTTACCTTCAGATGATAGCCGCATACGTGCTCCATTTCATGCCTCTAAAGGCATTTTGAAAATGGCGTCGGAACGTTCGTCGGTCCGAATTTGTTTGATCAACACCATCAATGGAATTGGAACAGAAGTGGGTATCCAAACCTCAACGAAATTGATGTTTTCAATCTCTTGCCGCGGCTGGTTCTATCGCATAATGAAACGGCGAAACGCTTTTATCCCTCAAAATGAAATTGATTTTTTTCATTCCCTCTTATTCGCAAAGGTTCCCTGCTACGGCTGAGCTAAAATGAGAGTCAACAGATGCCGAATTCTTTCGGATTTTAATAAACGTTAAAAAATGCGTATCATGGTCGAATTTCATTCGATTCGCTTCCAAGATTAACTTCCAAAATCTGACAACAAAAACTCTGCGACGAGGCTGGTGCAGAATTCTTCGATTACTTACGGATAAGATTCGCTTCTCAAGCCAGATATTTCAATCTCAGAGAAATCAGAATCATTCAGGTCAAATTACAGAATTTGTGAAAGACGAAAAATATATTAATGCATCCAGGACGATATACCGTAAGGCGTATCCTACCGAAGGTTTTCGAGGGATTCTAATTTTATGTTAGCTCCCTAATTAGATTGGTCCATTCTTTCAGTAGTAGATAAAAAAATAAAGCCTCGAAAAAGGCAGATATTGAAAAAAAGAGCTTTACGAAATGGAAATAACGCAAAAAAATCCTTCGAAAAAAATCATTTATTGATTATATTATCAAAATTTTAGTCTAGAACGTCGCAATACATGGATGTAAAACTTAGACCTTTTAAAACATCTCTATGGCACGCACCGTAGATGTCTAATGAATTAAGATCTGGATTTTACAGAGGACGTTGAAAGACTGTATCTTTTTAATTGGGCTTTGGAGGATCTTTAACCAATTAGTTGAGTTCACACGAAACAGAGAACGGATGGATGGAAAGTACGTAGAGTTGGCAATTTAATAGCCCGTAAACCTATTAATATGTAAAATGCTGATACGATATACATGGAAGTAATGTTAGAAAAGGAAAGATGAAACTAACTGTGGTAAGAATTAAACTTTTATGTAGTAAACCATCTATGAGAATTCGGTTTATTTTCAAGATAATACGCGAAAGTTGAATGGACCATAATACCTCGCTAAGAGTAAACTTCGTGATTCACCTCGTAACTTAAAAACTGTAATTTTCACCTCTCGAATCAATAATGTAGCACTCGTTAGCGGTATCTGAAAATAAAAATCATGCATATTTGAGGGTAGGAGACCGAAAAGGTCATGCTAAATTCAGCAAGCATACAAAGGGTTAATGCTTGAAGTGACGGACAAAAGAGATTAGTCATACAATGCAGGATGCAATTATGATGATTAATTTGAAATTTGAGGGCTCAGGAAATGGACAAAGACAACCTAATATTCGAATCTGAATAGAGCGATTAAGGTATGGGAACAGTCTGCGCGGAGAGAGAGATTACCAATGCCTAACTGAAGTAAGTCAAGAGGCTGAAATATGAAATGGTGGTCGGATGAGGGTATCGGATGGAAGACAAAGGAAATGGAAAGATAATTAGGGATTGAAATTTAGGGACCTTTTTGGATCTTCTGAAGACCTATCACAAAAAATAGGAACCCAAAAGCACTTGCTAAAATATCTAGGTACGTCATACCTATACTTCTCAATATTCTTAGACGTACACCTAAACCTCGTTTTATATGGTACTTACTTTGTACATACGTTACTGCGATCAATGAATGAATGAAATCATCTTTCGTACGATGAGGAATTTCCGATTCGAACGATTCAATTAAATGTGTACGGTGACTGCATCAAGGATTTCCTCTACGAAAGAGAACAGCAATACTTGGCGGCCATAGCTCGGATAAAGTCAGAGTCACTTCAGGCGTACCTCAAGGCAGCGTAATCGGACCTCTACTCTTCCTGATTTATATCAATGACTTGAGCGTCGATATTGATAGTAATGTGAGGGTATTTTCGGATAACTCGGTAATACATAGAGAAATATCAAGTGATGAAGATAGCATTTCACTTTCAAACGATTTAGTCAATATTCAAAGGTGATGCGAAAAATTGCGACTAGATCTTAATGAAGATAAATCCTGTGTAGTAAACTTCTTCGAAAGGAAACAATTGCGTCAGAACTACCTGTACGAAGTTAGTGGAATCAATATAAATGTAGTCGACCCAGTTGAATATCTCGGAATCACCCATAATTATAACTTAAATTGTAGAACACATATTAAAAAAATCTGCGGTAAAGCAACTAAAAAGCTCGGTTTTATAAAGCGTATTGTAGGTAGATGCGATGAAAAAGTTGGAAAGCGATGTTATTTCACTTTATTTAGGCGCCATTTGTAAAATACTGCGAGTATATGGGACCCAGCCGATGAAATGAATGCTCGCAAACTCGAGAAAGTGCGTCGCAAGGCGATACGATCTGTTAAAAAGTGCTACGATAGGAAGGCAAGCGTCACGCAAATGCTCTTAGACGCAGGTTGGGAATCTTTGAAAGAAACGAGATTAGAAGCTAGGCTGCGATTGCTTGCTAATTTCAGAGAAAGTACATTTGCGGAAGGCGTAATTTGTATTATGAAACTCCCCTGCTACTTCGGCCAATCCGACAATGTGCGTAAAATAAGAGAAATAGATGTGAGGAAAAGTCGTTTTAGGGACTCTTTCCGCGAACGTTACGCGATAAAAATAAGCTAAAGAAGTAACTCGAACGCTTGGGGTGTACACCTCCTGCCACACGCCGAAAAGCTTGTATAGCTGCACCATTTAGCTAATTCCAACACCGTTTTTCTTTTGGGTTAGATAGCAACGATCTTAATATTGAATCGCACGGTGATGAAACTGGTCGTACATTAAAGTTTTGTGGAATTTACAATGGCATTCATAAAATAGCAATTTGGGTTATTTTACTGCAATTACACGAATATGTTCTCCTGGTTCAGTGAAGAAAGCAGGGCAAACTACCTCACTCCTCATCACTCCTAGTAAGCCTCATCCCCTCTCCAAAGATTTCCGTAGCGTATGATGGAGGTCGATGAAAGGTCAAATCCAGTCTTTGACATGTAGGCAGTATTGGTATAAAATTAGAGTTTGCAGATTTTAAAACTCCTAACTGATAAGAAGTTATCCCCCGACATTTATCAATTACTGCTTGAAATCATATCCAACATTATCTTTCTACCCAATAAATATCAAATGGGAAGATGGCTTAAAAGAAAACCAAGCTAAATCCTTAGAAATTTTCTCTCCGTAGTTGCGTTAGTATCAAATTTAAGTCCTTCCTTCAATGTGCTAATCCGTTATTCGCATAGTTGAAAGAAAAGAACGATTGTTTATCTTCGCGTTGATATTAAGAAACTGAGGGATTTCTCTTTAGGACGAGAGCCTTCACTTCTAGTTTTCCCCCGCAGATGAAGCAAGTAAATGAGTCGTTGTTTCGTGCTCTGCTTACAAAGTGAGGAAGATAAATCCAATCTCATTTCGAGTTATGACAGCGTTGGAGGAAAGAGAATCCGCACAGGTGCCTGATCTCAAGAGTTGCTCAGCCGAGGGAAAATTTAATTATTATAATAAAAAAGAGCGTTTTATCTCCAGTGACGGTAAAAAATGTAATATTTTCCATTTTCCTTCAATGTGATATTCTTTCACTGCCCTTGGAAATTAGATGGTTTCTCGTCCTCTCGAAATATGCAAATAAGTGAGAAAATGTAAAGCTGTAAATTTATTTTCTCATCTACATCCTCTATTTCGTCCTTGACCTTACTTTCAACTTTATTATTTGATTCACTATCAGCGGGAGAAATATTTTTACCGGGAGTTTTTGCTCGGAAACTTAACAAAATGAGTAAGCACTTCGTTATTTCCACAGAGAATATTTAATCTAACGACCGGTTTCGGCTCGCGCCATCATCAGGTCATCACCTGATGATTTCTGATCTCCTGATTTCTCTGTGGAAATAACGAAGTGCTTACTTATTTTGTTATTATGGCTTTCCACGAAGTCCGGCCAAATACCATTGAATTTGCTCGGAAACTTTCTAGCCATTGACGTAACAACAGCTTGTTTGCTTTTCGGGTGGAAAAAGTGAACCACTCCGCATAAAAGTTGTTTTACTTCTTTCTTGTGTCGTCTGAAAGTTATATTTCATCTGGATTCTGTAAAAATTCTGAAGAGAGTACCACGTTTTGCAGTCGAGGGTACATCACGTTAGAAAACTAAAAAGTGAAACGTTATCTACACAGAACTCTCTAACACTGGGGCTTGAATGATATGGAAGTAAGATCAAACAGCCTTTATCAAAATCAGGTGCTCAGTCCATAAGAATTTTAGTGGCCGGTTCAATAGCAGGTGATGGATGTTGCCCTTTTTCCTGGTTTCGGAAAAAATCAGAAACGAGCATTTCAAAAGGACGTCATATCATAAAAAAAGAGTTAAGCGGTTCGCCGAAAAGGAGAAAACGTCCGATGAAAATACCGAAAAACTTAAGGCGTAAAACTAGTAGAAATCTCTTTGTTACTACTTCGGGAAACTACTACATTATCACGTTTCTTGAATGAGTTATTCATGGCTAGATCAAAAGGATTGTTACGATTTTTTCGTTGGTTACAGACAACTTTTAGCGTTATTTTTCATTTTATTGTTGGTAAATATTGTTTGCAATTTACTGATTATGGAAAATGTATAATTTTCGATTGTTACTCTCTTAAGTTTTAGCTAAATAAATTTCTCCTAGTTGCAATGGAAAAAAACATTTCAAAAATTATTTCCCTGGAAGACCGAAACTTGCATAGATTGCAAGAGACCTTCTGAAATTGTTAACTAATTATTATTTGCTCACGAAGTAAATTTAGATGTTAAATTTTTTGGACTGTATGATCATACCTGCAAATGGAGCCCCATCATACAAAGGCTCCTCTGAAGAGGCTTTGCATGATGGTACGTCGCATGATTTCTCTCGTTCCTCATCCTTTAATACGATTAATGGTTGATAAAAATTCTGATGAATGGGAGTTGAAATATATACTCGCATATTTAGAAGAAACAAGCAATATTGCATTAGAAACTTACTCGTGAAAAGTTTGGAGGATAGAGTGATCCTTTGCTAGTATGGCGAGGAAGCAGTAAAACCCTTGATAAAGCGACCCGGTAGCATATCACATGCGGTGATGACTCGACCCGAAGACCATCAATTATTTTTTGAGCTCCAACGCAAAGGTATTCATCCTTTCAGGTATAAATTCTGAAATTTTCATCGATCCTTTGTGAATACTCGCCCACCGAGTCGATCAGAAGCAAGAGAGAGAGAAAGGTAAAACTAATCTCCTGCCATTTACAAACTTCCTTCGCTGCGAAAAATGTTAAAGGTAACGGAAATTAATAAACGAATACTTCTATCATTCACCGAAAATAGACCAAAAACTGTATTAATTTTTATTTGTGAATACTAAATCTTTGCACAAAACTGTGCTTCGCCGTGTTTAACTCTACATCGTTGTAAATTACGCTGTTAACACAGGAACGCTCAGTAAATGTTCTCAGTTGAGATTATGCTTAGTCATTGATAATAGCCCAGTGTAGCTGTACGAGCCCGGATAGCTCAGTCGGTAGAGCATTAGACTTTTAATCTAAGGGTCCTGGGTTCAAGTCCCAGTTCGGGCGAATTTTTTACTGCCTACGGGAGGTTTTTGGAGGGTTTTCCCTCCCGTCTTGGGCGAATGCCAGGCAGTTTTCAAATCAAATTGTTATACTTCCCTCCAGCGTTGCCACCTGGCCAAATGGCCAAATTGCAATGCAGATTTTAATAAATAAATAAGACGACTTTAATTCAAAAATGTTTATTTATATTCACAATTACATCCAAGGCACTTAGGCAATTACCTGTTATTTCCATGCTGTGGTAATTTTTCATTTTCGATGTCAGTTATGGCGTTAATTTGCGTCTGATATTTACTTATGAGTCTCTTATTACAATTACACGCTGAATAATTAAGCTATAAGGTTTAACCTGTAGTTTCTCTGGTAACAGTACAGTTTTAGAGATACCTCAAAAATTGTGAAAACCCCGGGCAAATTTTGCAGAGAAATAATGTATGCTTAGCATACATTATTTCTCTGCATACTATGCTAGAAACGAAATTAAGATTCCAAAGGAGGAACGGAAATGAGTTATGTCTGGCGGGTTCGGGACTCGAACCAGGATCACTTATTTACCGACTGGTTGCTCTATCCTTAAAGCCATCCGGCAATTTATAACTGCCGTATAGGAGACGCAGTAGGTGAGGGCGCGTGAGGTCGTCCAACTAAGCGGCATCGTTCACAACCACGACCTAGTAAAGGTACCAACAATACAAAGTGATGGAAAGGAGACCACTCTTAAGGATACACAGAAGGAAAAGAGTAGTGGTGTAATTGCAAGTAAATGCACGTAATAATGTAGTATTTTCGAAGTATTTCAGTGAGTTGTGTAAACATTGCGATGGACCCCAAATTTATTCATAGAATTCATGGAATATAATTCCTTCCATGGAGGCGGCCGAGATGTTGTGGTAATTGAATAACATAATGAAGGAAGGCAGATATATACTTTACCACAGGAATTTATTTTCAGCAGTTACATGTGATCATCAAATTTTCTAAATTTTGATATGATGAAATGTTTTTATTTAGTTGAAAATTTCGGTTTAAAAATAGCATGCATATGAAAATTATTCATACAGTTTTATTAGTGCATATAGTTAGATACGTTTCATTCTTCATTCCTCAAATTATTACATACTGTTGTAGACCGCATACGGCATGATAAATCCTCATCTTACTGAAATTTAAATTGCGTGGAACAAAACGTAATTTTTGACCAAAATGTACTCAATTAGCCTGCAAACAGCCCGGCTAATTTTTGTATACACCCAAAGCCATCACCTCGAAGCTTCTCCCTCTCAAATTCAGCCTATGGGTTGGAATTCTTTAGCGACATTTTCTTAGAATGATAACGATGGTCATCTAAATGGTATATACATACATTCGACCTTCCCATGAAAAACTCATCCCCCATCTCTGATCTATACCAATCTTCATTCCGCCCACTGCCGAAAAATACATCGATGGCATCAACCTCTCGCCCTCTCCCCTCACTCTTAACCTTTACTATATGCGAGAAAAAATATACTTGAAGGTGTTACTTATTCACCAAAGACGCAGGTCCGTAGAAGGGAAATAGAAAGGCCGCGCAAAAGAAGAGAAAGCTCTGCGCGAGTTTAGAACCCTCTCGTCCACTCCTCCGCTTCTTCTTGTCGCGCACAAAGGCAGAGGAGGCCCTCGCTAAGGTCGTGCGATGGAGAAGACGAGGGCCGAGGACCAGTTAACGAAAGACAAAGACAAAGCGCTCTGAGATACGTACCAAGTAGGCACATTTTTATGACCGGAGTTCTCGAAAACACGAAAAATGTCAAGCTGGGGCAAGCAGCGACGAGAAGCGTCCTTTTTCACAAAGGGCGAGAAAGAGTTCGGGTATTTTTATATAAAGAACGTTGACGGATGACCCGGACGCGTATAGAAGCAGAAATCAGCAGAAAATATTATGCGATGGTTCGTTGAAGGAGCCCGTTGCTTTCCACACATCGATTCGAGAGCGCTCCGAATGTAAAGTTTCAAACCCTCGGGTCTCTTTTATCTTTGAGTTCCATGTATAGTTGAGATAAATGGAGTAAAATGTAGGACAACATTTGCGGTAACTGGTCTGGAGATAAGACGCTCCACTCCCATTGGGAGAGCAACTTTGTTGGACCTTCAACCAGTTTATCAAGAAGTACCGAATGAATGTAAATGGGACGTATATATATGCAAAGGGTTTATATAAAAACATGTCGCTGCCGTCATATGAAAAAAACGGACGGTCGCAATAATCGTTGACCCGTATATTTTGTGTAGGTCATCTGCAATTCATGAGGTAGAAGTTTTTAGATAGGATGTCGTGGAACTCAGCATAGTGCCGTTTTGATTCTTGTATCGAGAGTAATTTTTTTAAAAAGTCAAAAAAACTCACGTGAGAATTCATTTTTTGGAAACGATTGGTTCTGGCAGGATTTATTTTTCCGATGCATTTACTGTCACATGAGTGCGCTTTCTGAAGCGGGAGTTATTGGTTGTTCTTGGAAATACATGCGAGCAACATGCAAATGACAAATGACATGCAAATAAGAGCAACATCATAGCTGTAGCTGTGATATTTTAAATCTTTATCCGATTTATATCTTGGGGTGTGGATTCGATCGATTCAAAGTAAACTGTCTAGCATGTAAATAGTCTAAAATAGTAAAAGATAGAAGTCTACATGATTAGGCGTCACTTTGTGGAAAGCCATAACGGAAACAGGCGAAAGAAAAAACCTTAGTAATTATCCACAATATATTTCAGATACGACCAGTTTCGCTACCGAGGATCCACCTGAAGATGCTACCTCGGTAGAGTTTAAGTTTTTTTTCTTTAGCCTGTTTCCGTAGTAAATAAAGTTTACTTAAGGCAAAATTTGCCCTTTCCTTAAAAATTATTAGTATATGAGTTAATTCAATATGAGACAGAAAGAAAAAAGATTTTCTCGTAAAAAATTGAAATGTAAGATTAAAAAAAATAATAAATAAAAATTATTACAGTTTCAATAGTAGTATAACTATACTATAACATAAAAACAAACACAATAATAAAAATTAGTTACATACATAATAGTGCAATTACCATAGTAAAAATGTACGTATTTACAATAACACAGAGGTATTTAAATATCAATGGTGTCAGACCGATATATTTATAGTCATATTTTGCAGTTTTATCGTGACCATCATCTGCCTTCTGTTTGTAAACAGAAACGGATACAGTCATTTCCCGGATCCCCGCTTTTTCTCTGTCTTCTACTGCGACCACTTCCAGGGCTTTCCTTCTTTTGTGCCTTTCCTACCAACTTCAATCCTTTCCTGCCCATCACTAACTTCCGTCAGTCGATCAATTTTGATGATTTAAAAGCTGCATTCATTCATCCCAGGACGCACAGAAGTTTCTGTCATGTCGCTGAGAAGGAATGTAGAAACTGGGAAAAATGTTATAGTGGTTTATTATGTTTGATCACGTAATTTCAGGTTTGCATGAGCATTGCTAATGCATAAGAACGCAATTCGTAAACGAACCTTGTGATTCCCATTTCTTCGATGTAGACTCATTTAGAAATATGTTTCTAACTTTTCCCGGTCGATCTTGTAATGACCTCAGCATAATTATCGCATGCAGACACTCGTGTATAGTCATGATTTAAGCTTCATCTCTTCATTACAAAATTTGCGTTGTTGTTTTGTTTATTAATTCTGTTTTTCGACGGCTATGTTATACTTTATCAACATTTAGTTTTTTCAGTAAAAGCTCGTTTGATTTTTATGATTATTCTGTGTAATAACAGAACAGCAATTAAGCTTCCTCGAAGGTAGAACTTTCGCTGCAGTTTCATCCGCGGTAACAAAGAATGCAGAAAATTGTGTAGTTATCTCAGAATCGCTATAAAAAATAGAAATATTAGAACAAGAAAAGAGAGAGCATGAAAGCAATAATATTGCAATAAAAACTGAAAATTGAAACTGTAATTAAATTTAAATTGATCTGATTTGAACTCATTTAAATGTAATTTAAATTAATTAATAAAATTAACTTCAAATTAAATTAATTAATGGAATAGAAGCTCAATATAAACTTTTAACTTAAAATGAGATTCTCTGTTACAGAAATGTTTTAATTCTCCCAACCTCGAAGATAGGCATCTTTCATCACGTTATCAACTTATCATTTGTAAGAATGCCTGATTCTAGGCGTTTTTATTAACCTATGAAAACTGAAGAAGCTTTCTATTAACAAATCTTTGTGTAAATCACCGGGCAGCGTAACGAAAAAGTCGAAGCATCACTTATTGAGATTAGGTGGAAAAGTGGGCCTAACTTCGTCAGTAAAACTAGGTCTTCAGCGCTGCTTCTCAAAATACTTAAAGTGACGCTCGATCTGGACTTCTGGAATTGACTCGATATGGACTTGGTTGCGTTGATTTCCGGAGATTTTACTACAAAAATACTTGTAGCGGTTTAAATCTTCAGTGTTTTGCGCCTTCGGGTGAAAATTCGAACAAGCAAGCAAATTTTATGGGAGGAAATTCCATAAATCAGCATCTACGATTCCCTCACGTCGGAACTGAACCGCAATAGATAACGCAGCAGTTTCCTGGCGAATCGCTGGGCTTTGGAGCCAATTACGGCTCCTGGAACCTTGCGAAAGAGTCCAGGCTCTCGCATGCCCTGTTTTCGTTCCTTGGAAATGAGGTCAGAACAAATTCCCAGATAACGGAAACGTTAACACGTACGGCAAAATATTATCCACGGAGGGCTCCTGCAGAAATGAATCTTAACCGGTTAACGCTCGGGAACGTGTCCAGCGTTACATACTTTCTCACCGAACTAATTTCAACATTTTAATTTTAGTTCGCGGTCCTCCTTGATCTCCTGTGTTTCAACTTGGATTGTCATTTATTATCCTTAAAGTCGATTCTTATTTCATAATTTTACCGTAATCGTATTTTATCAATATTTTTCTATCGCTTATTCTTAATTTACACCCGTGAAATTTAAAATTGGTAAAAATGAAGTCCTTAATATTACAAACTATTAATTTTTTCTTAGAATTTCGTAATTCATTGATAGTCCTTCGCTTACCATTTTATACATTTTTATGGGTGCATTTGCTGTAATTTTACTGTCATATCGGTTTTCACTGCATTCTTTGCTTTGAATTTTGGCAGTAAGTAATTTTCCATGCATCATATGTATTTTGTTTGCTCTATTTTCATATTTTATTAGTCTCCCTGATAATTTATTCCTTATATCATAACTATGAGTTTGTGTAGATTTTCATCGTACCTTCTTTGGGAATAGTTTTATTTCTTAAATTTTTTTCTGAAGTATTCCTTTTGGTATTTGTATACAGTCTCTTCTACGTCTACAAACTCGTCCAATTTTTCTAAATCTGTCTATTTCAGAATAAACTCCTGTTTATCTGTAAAATATCGACCTTATTTATTTATATAATTGAGTCACAACTGTAGTGGTGGAACGGAAGGGGAGACTTATCAGTCTCGATCCCACTCGAATAAAGAGGCCATCTTTTTATTAAATTAAAATGCTACACTTAAAGTTCTCCGGAGCTGAAATCCGCGGAATGACTTACCAAAGTGAGAATAAGTCATATTTTAATCGAATCGAATCGAAAAAAGGTGCCTTAAAGCAAATTTGGGTCAGATATCCTCAAGGAATGTCTGAGAGAGGAAAAAAATCACGCGGTACAAAATAGATCAAGTCAGAAGCTGACAATTCCACTACTACCTCTTTTGTGCTCGCTCGTGCAAAAAGATCGAGCGTATTTGATTAGAAGAACGACATTCGCAGTGGGATTTCTTGCCTTTGAAAAGACTTTCAATGCACATGAGGCAAATTTCCCCGTAGACCTGTGTTTATCTGCATAGTATTTGCAAGTGATATTGATTTTCATGACGCTGAAGTTTTTCACTGCTAAGACATTTAGTTCTGTTTAGTTTTTAGCAGTTCTTTTGAGCGCCGAAATAAAACGTTTACGCTATAATTATTATGCAGAGCTTAGCCTTTTAATGCCCATCCTATTACACCTCAACGAGTGGTTTATTTTGGTACAGTAGAAAGAAAACCGTCCGTAATTGCGGAGTGATTAGCATTCTAACCACAAGGTCTTGGGTTCGAGTCCCGGCTAATCGATTTCCCTAGTGTGTGTCCGATTTTCCCCATAAAGGGTTGGTGATAGGAAAGGCAACCGGCCTTATAAATCAACGTGTCAAAACCAAGTTTATCATAATCGTAAAATAATCTATCCTATCTCATCCTATCCCAAGGAAGAATGGACTTGAAAAAAGTCTGGCGGGACCGGGAATCGAACCCGGGTCTCCCAATTGCCGGTCGGGTGCTCTGTCCGTTGAGCTATCCCGGCAGAACATTTCTCCAAGCCATTCGGGAAACTTTGTGGGCAAGGACGTTGCGAGTTCGTCCGCATGGCGGCATCGTTCGCAGTCACGGCTTCATTGAAGCACCGGCCACACAAAGTGATGGAAAAGAAACCCCCAACCCAGAGCATCCGACCGGCAATTGGGAGACTCGGGTTCGATTCCCGGTCCCGCCAGACTTTTTTCAAGTCCATTCTTCCTTGGGATTTTTCCTGGGTGCGCAGCATCTTGCGCAAAGTCACCCTTACCAATTTTCCTTTATCTCATCCTATATCTATAGCCTATTTATCATTTATTTATTTATTAAAAATACTTCAACATACAGCACGAGGTATTACAGCTGACGATAAACAATGACAAATAAATAAGATCGACAAATTAAACAATCAATTAAAGTGTAAAGTGATAAAACAAAGTTGCAGAATTACATCGATCCTCATGTGACCATATTTAGGAATGATTTAAGAGAGAGATAAAATAGATCATAGTAACCTATGCTCTAAGTAATGGGAATAAGGCTAACAAGAAGGTAGAAAAATCTTTCATTTACTTTTGTCAAAATCTTTCATTTAATTTTGTTTTCAATGGCTCTAATAATATGAAAGTTACTGAGGGAATGGCATTCATTTCTGCAAATGATCTTTGAGTGCTCTATAAAGTGTAATTCAGGGATCACTGTGCTGCACTATGCAAACTAACTCAATTTTCAGCTTGCGTAGTAAGCCTCATCTCTCCCTTGGTATTTAATGAAAGAAGGTATGAAGTTTAAGGCGACCTCCAGGTTGAATATTAAACAGGCAGGCAGGCATTTAAGTTAATATATAACCATTAGTTGATCATTGCTGCAAATATATCTTCCCAACGTTTCTCTGCTCCTTCACGCTCACATCTTCTAGATCGGGTGGCCTTTCTTCTACATATAACTGTATTTATGGTCCACAAAATGTTTTCGAGCTTTCCATGAATTTAAGAGTAAGTGAATGAAACATTGGCTATTTCGTAAGTCTGTTGAACGAGATTTATTGTTTGTTCTATTAATATGATTGGTGCTTTGAGAATTATCAATGTGGAAACTTATTACAGGTTAATTTTTAATCTAATGGCCAGTATAACGTATTAAATTATTTACGACATGCCTTAAATTCAAGAAATATAAATCCTAAAATTTAGGATCGATAAGTTTATGATGGATTCATGTTAATTGAAAGAAATTTCGTTGTTTTAAGCTCTATGTAGCAGCTGTTGCCAACTGTTCGGACTTCTCTGACCTTTATACTGATAATTTTGTATCACACGGTGCACTAACATGATGTTTTTTAAGTTAAAAACATTTATAAAATGATCGTCAAAAAAGTTCCGCTTTATTAATATGAAATTCGTATTGCTGCATTTCTGCGCTTTGTTGATGAAATGAAACGGATTTAGAAAATAACGGAATGTTGTAATATACACAAGAATTGCAAATGATACAAAAATTTCTTCATGAATCATCAAGAGTTTCATTATACATAACAAGACATTGATGTAGATTATGTGGTCTTTATTATTTGTCTATCTTAATGCATGCATGGAAACACTGTATTGTGAAATTGCAGTAAGCACTTATTTATATCAAAATTATTTCACACATCAAAGGTACTCACGGGCCATCAGCGGTCCACGGTCACGGTTTGACGGCCGCTGTTTTTATCTAGATATAGAGAACAATGTTTTTTTATTAGAGGTTTAAAAACACTCCGTAAGCCGTCTTTCGGCAAGCGGAACTCGTGCTGAGAGACAAACGGGAAGCTCCGGATTACCGATTTCTGGGAAGTCCCAATGATCATTTCGGAGACAAAGCCTCCATCGTCAGCGGGTCTTCACGTCCTTTTTTAATTCATAAACAACCGTGTTCCAAACTTCTTTTTCTTACGATGTTTCTTTAGCAAAATCGCTAATGCAAGTGATGAATTTTATCATTATTTTAGAACATCGACTGCAAATTTTACTCGTTGGGATTGTCATATGGTCTTTTTCATAGTTTAAGCCTTATTTTCGGCATTAGTCCCATTTCCACGTTTCCTTTAAATATGAAGTACGATCTTTATAAATTTTAGTTATCAACCTTTTTTTCTTTAGTTACGTTTTCTTTTTTCCATAAAGGTTGGAAAGAAATAGGACTCATGTAACGGTTGTTTTTGTATAAAGAAGAGTACATGGATCACAGTGAATTCTCATTTTGCAGTTCTCGCTTTTAATTCTTGTCCTTAACTTACCTCAATACAATGAGTTCATAAGCATAAAAATATCCAAAATATCATCTCCTTATACCTCTTCTTTTGTTTGCGCATGTCAGTTTCTAGAGGAGTCACAAAACACCATTAAACCGTTACCTCATTATAGCAATGGTAGCATTGTGATATATCGCAAAAAATAAGGAATTCAAGGATCGATTGTATTTATCAGGCGTTGCATACATGAAAATATACTTTGCCTAAACTACGTTGCCCTAAAGTGGTTCAGTAATGTTAAAAGGTTTTCGTTTTCATTACGAGTATAGTTTATCAAAAGAAAAACTCTGA
This sequence comes from Ladona fulva, assembly GCA_000376725.2. Classification (NCBI taxonomy): domain Eukaryota; kingdom Metazoa; phylum Arthropoda; class Insecta; order Odonata; family Libellulidae; genus Ladona; species Ladona fulva. Next base: position 373,591 of record KZ308498.1, on the reverse strand, counting down.
TGACAGGATTCTTTAGTTATGAAATGTTGAATGATTATTGAATGTTGGCGGAGCCAATTTGGCCGCAGCGTTATGTAGATATGGAGGTGTGCAGTGAGGGAAAGAGAGGAAATTACGTGGGTGGAGAGTAAATTGAAGAGAAAGGCTGCAGAGAGAGGCGCGTGGGTGTTCTTACGCAGATGAAAAAAATTAGGAAATGCGTAAGCGGGAAGATGGGAGATAAGTGAAAGGAAGGAACAGGCAAATGTGGCGAAATCCTTAGGAGAGAATATGGAACGTTCAGGTGAAACATGTCGGAAGGATAAGTGAATGAGTTTTGAGAATGAGTAGGCACCCCCTGTAAAGAGAGTCAGATAGAGAGTGGAATAGAGAAGAAATGAATATTAAAGCTGAATGGAAAATGTATTAAAGTGAAAAAGGGTGGGATTGGGAGGCTGTGGGATAATATAGTTAAAGTTCACGGAGATGAAAACGAAAGAAGAGGGAATAAATTTTATAAAATTGAAGGAGAAATATTGTGATGTGATTCCTCTGCCCTCAAAAAGAAGAGAAACGCAGAACTGTTCCACTGAAATTGTAGTTAAGAATACTCTTTATCTCCTTCTCTCTGAATGTGTGGTAACTGCCCATTAACTCCTATTAATGTGTAAAATGGAAAAGAGTGGTTATTACGATAATTATAGGGTTCTCGAGTTACAGGAAATAGCACATCGGGCTGACGGTTTCGATTGACCAATTGATTCGTTTCCGGAGCTAATTATTTCTGATGAATTTCTATTCTCACTGTATTTAACACCGTATATGTATACATCACCGTATTTATTTTCATTAAAAACTCATTTTTAGAGAAATATTAATTTTTAAAGTAAAGCATCCACCAGGAGGATTTCTGGAGGAAGAAATGTAAAGCAAAGAAAGAGTGATTGTTGAAGAAGGCGGGATAGCGAAGAAAATGATTGACTAATCACGCAATTCCTATGCCAAAATATTGGTTTAATTCATTCGGAAAAAGATTCGACAGAGATTAGATGGAGGAATTTAAAAGAGAAGAGAAGATGAGTGAAAGGACGATAGAGTAATTGAGATGGTAAGAGAGAGAAAGAGAAAATGATACAGAGAACTGAACGATCCGATAGAGAAGGGGTCCTTTTGGCGTAATTGGAAAACCGAATCCCTTAAGGAACTTGATTCTTGAACCATCAAACTCATCTCCTCTCCGAGAATTTATTTCCTTTTATAACTCTGTTTATTTTTGTCTAAGAGGGTTTCTCGTCCCAAACCACGGTAAATCTTCTTAAAGGTCTGTCTTGTCTTATTTGTTAGATCTTTTCTGGTTACGTACTGAGAGTAAATGGCCTAAATTAGAGATCCCTGATTTCGTTTCACTTCCGAACTAAATAGTGTATATTTTTTCTAAGTGCATTCATTTGTAATTTAGTGTATTTTCCTACAATTAACTGTAATTGTATCGAATTGTCATCGTCGATAATTGTCTAATCCTCCCCCCGTTCCAATTGTTTCCAATATGAGCCTTGCAACATTAAAGTTCACTCTGCTAGAAAGCGACCATAGTCAGTCGTAAATAGTGGAAATTGTAATTTATATTGTGGAAAGTATAAACTATATACGAGTTTGTTTTTTAATCATCAGTAAATATTTACTCTACGCCATGTCGCACTTCCAAAAAGATACGGAAGCCTTCGTTTATTGAATAATAGTGAAAATAAGTTGAATTTTCCGTTAAGTATTACCTCAATTTCACTTATCGTTCATTCTTGGAACAATAAAAATTGTAGGATTTGTTGTTATCGTTAACAGTTTATCAGTTAACAAAACTAATCTATCTTGTGTTTGACACTTCTTCTCTATGTGGTATTATTAATATTGTTAAAAGTGCTTCGACATCTTAGGTCATTTCGCACGAACCCCTATTTTCAATATTTCATTTAATGATTTATTTCTTTTATTTGACATTCCTGCTAGGAAAAATTCCCTCAGTGCGAATTCCCTCACTGAGAATTTTCAGTGCGATTATCCTTTATTCAACCTCACGATTTTATAATAATGCGTTAAAATGAATATCAAGTTGTATAATTCTTTGAGATGCTAGACAAATTTTCAAGCAGTAAAAAAAGTATTGGTACCAAAAACTAATGTATGCACCAGGGAGAAAAAAATGACTGAAATACCAAATCTTCAGGTGTATAAAAATTTATATCATTTTTCGATTTTGTAATTTTTTACATTATTTAAAAATAAGACGTCTTTAACAGATATATTTGTTTTTTTCTTATACTTCGTCCTCTTACTTGCTTAAAATGCGTTCTTCACGTTCCTTGACAGCAAAGTTAAAGAAATGACAAATCATCATTTTAACTCTTGTTTACCTTGGCAACTCGATCGCTTACATGCACGACAGCGGGAACAAACTGCTCGACACACATACTCGTACTTACGAACGTTTTCGGAACTGTGCTTCCAATAAAACATGGCTGAAGTCCGTGACTTGCAGTGAAACGTGAGGGACTCTGTTAAGCCATGACGGTCTCAAATGTCAAAATTTCGATTTCCTGGTTCCTTCAGTTGAGAAAATAGGCTTCAAAATATGCATCACATATGATATCCTTAGGTGGCTATAAGAAATTGGCGACAACACATTAAGTATATGAACCATGCTAGATAGAGTAGTAGTATTGTTGAAAGTGCTTCGACTGCTAAGGTCATTTCGCACGTGAGCCCCCACCGGGAATCGAACCCGGGACCGCTTTCGCCGAAGTCGAACGCGTTGCCCACTTGGCTATCCGGGAGCCCTGCTAGATAGAATAATGAATTTTAATTATCAACTGCAGCTAGTCTTTGACCATCATGTGAGTTGAATTGAGTATATACATACATTCTAAAATTGTTGAAGAATCAAATTAATAACTCATGAATGAATGCGTAACAATGGAAAATAGATAATAGCTTAGGTTTTGTACACAACAAAAGGAGCGTTAAGAAAATACATAAAAAGTTTGTAATCTTTGAAGTATCGCCATTCTGTATTCAAGTAGCCTGGAAGTATTGAACGGAGTAGTTAGCTGTGCTCTTAGATCAGCATCTCTTTTTGAAATCCAGGTCAGAATACGAAACTGGACCACCAGGAATTTTTCGAGAGGAATGCTGAGCGTGCCCAGAAGTTTCCAATTTCCTCTGTTATATTCTTTCCCTCTTCCAAAGTTTCAATTTTGCCGTACATTTCAATTACAATTGAAGCTTTAATAATGTATCACCGAGCCAGCGGGGTCTAGCTAATTTGGGTCATGACCCGAAAGGTTAACAGCCATTCTTCTGGGATCCTAAAAGACGGCTAATAAAGGTGGTTTATTGCCGAGGAATTGGCGTATGGGTTAATTTCGAGAACAAGAAACGTTGACCAAACCTGTTAATTTTTTGTCTCATTTCTCATCCTCCCGTAAGATAGGATTTCCATCTGAAATTCCTGAACGAAGATGTATAAAGTAAATTTTAAAGTTTTCATTTAATCACTTCTTCCATAAAAGTAATCTATGGATTACTCATTATTAATAGTACGAGATAAGAATAGCGAGCTACTGACATCCACAAAGATACGCTCATTACCTCCATTTTCATTTTGACCTTCTTAAAGAGTGGATGTATCTTGTAGTAATTACTTCATTCTGATTAAAGTAATGCGATATATCTTTAGCTCAAGTTAACTTTACTAAAATTACATTAACTTGCATTAAATCTGCTTGTGTAACTAATACTTTTATTTCCTCTCATATTTATTCTGTTTTTGTATCTTGATTGCGCTTATTTGTTTCGAGGGACGCCTGTGGGTTGTGCGGGACCCCTGGAAACTGTGATCTGCGGGGCCCTGTAAAACATTGTGGCTAGGAATTCTTATATCAGAAGATCATGTTGTTGGCAAGCTTTTGGGAACATATTTGGTACACGAAAATATGAAAAGATTTGTTTTTGGTTGTGAAGAGGATTACTCAATATGTTCGGATCCTCTAACTGTCCTTTCGAAAAAAAACTCGGCTTTTATAATATTTTCCATAATTAGGCGTACCATTCCCTATTGGCCGGGACAGCCCCGGTTATAACGTATGGTCCCGATCTATTTATCTGTTTTCCCTGTTTGAGGGAATAATTTTCGAAAGAATGTCATGTAAAATACGGAGATTTCAACGAGAGAAATCATTTAAACGCAAATCTTCGTCAAGTAGAGACGCTGGGCACATTTAGATTTTATCGAAAAAAAATGAAGTAGACTAAGTTTTGATGCTACGTCCCTGGCTTCGAACCAGTTTCAACTATTTCAAAATTTGATAAGTCGCGGTTGCTTACCATGAGAATATGGTAACCCTAGCTGTGATTATTCCTTTCTAGCGGGAGATTTTATTCTTCTTTAACCAAAGGTGAACGCGCTTGTCACATGGTTGTCCGGGGGCCCTTGGAAGAGAATGGATAATCATATTAATCATAAAATAATCTTAAATATTTTCTTAAATCTTAACCGAATTTAAGTACAACGATGATAACCATGTGACCTTTTGTGATTTTAAAATGTTATGATAATATCTTTGGAATGAGGTTTAATCGCAAACTTGGTGATTTCAATGAAATCATCGCCTTTGAGGTACACTCATGAGCACGTAGCCGCAAAATCATTGCCTTACTAAAACTCGGAGAGGTAACAACGTCTGCAGTTCACATTTTACGCCTCGTGAAAAAGATACTATTCTCGCCGAAGTCGATCGAATCCAATAAGAAAGTTGAGATGGAGGAAGAAATTATACGAAGTGAGGAGGCAGGCGACCGTCATTCCCCATCTTGCGGCTTCCGACAACCCGGTGACGTGGTCTTGCGGTCCACGCCTTACCGCATCTCTCTCTACTAGAACGACAGATACACGTTCCCTGAGGCAAGCGTGTCAGCTCTTTGTAAAAGAAGCAAACAAGAGGTTGGGAATCAGATAGTTACAAGCATAAAAAATAAGTATTTATGTAATCGCTCGCGTCAAACATGTTTTATTATAGGGATAAACGCGATGACTTCAGTGATATGGGGGCTCCCAGACAGCCAAGTGGGCAACGCGTTCGACTTTGGTGAAAGCGGTCCCGGGTTCGATTCCCGGTGGGAGCTCACGTGCGAAATGACCTCAGCAGTCGAAGCACTTTTAACAATACTACTACTACTTCAAAGATATGGTTGCTCTCAGAGGAAACTGAGAGAGAGGAAACTAACCTTTACTGGGTGGATATCACTTAAATATTATCACTATGCAATATATTAATAATGAAGAGAAAACATTTTATTTGATGTACCATTTATATTATCTATTTAATTTCCTACCTTTTACAGGAAAAACTTCTTAATCAATAAAGACATTTTATTATTATGGTTATAATATTCCTCACTCTCCGAGGTCCAATACCTTTCTGTTGTATTCCTAAGAACTTCCTCACTACTGATGTTGTTTTTAGAGTTAGTGCTTTTTGAAAGTGTATTATTATAACATTTTTCTCACTTTTCGTGGTGTTAGTTCCGGACCTGTGACGGGACCAAGTCACATGTCCCTATACTTTTCTCTTTAAAGAGTTGTGTTTACTATTCCCAGTGATTAATTACTTAGAAAATTTTTTGTAATGGGGTAGGAATTCAGCTTTCAGATTTTGAAGTGAAATGTGTGTTTTTGGGGGCAATTGTATGTCACTTATACTGCTTTTGGTACTGCTTTTGGTATAATACTCGGATGATAGAATAATAGGAACCATTTTGACCGATTCTTGATGCCACATTTGCTTTATTTCTTCTTTTAATGCGTGGTATTTATATAATTTCTCTGTATGTTTCTTTTGTAAATTCGTGAAATTTAGTACTGATATTTCTATGAGGTAGTTTTACTTGGTTTCTGTAAGAGTGTGCAGTATACTTTTATCTGTGATAATGCTCCTGTTCCAGTATAACTTTACTATCGTATTTTCTAAGATATTTTCTGGTGTGTAATCTATTAAGACTTTCCAGTTCCGTTTCTCTCCTTTTGTTGATTATTATTAATAATCACTGATTGCTACAAATACCTTGTTAGGTTATGATTAGTAATTTCTCTATTGTTTCGTTGATGAAAAATGGTAGAACCTAGTAATTGTAATAATTGTAACATTGTTGTTCTCCCATTGCTCGTTAAGTAACAACCTAAGTAACTAGCACCTACGGGTTGATTAAATCGCATTTACATCGTCACCTCGTTTATATTTTATGCTTAATTATCATTATAACCCTTTTTTACAGCGATGATTCCTATAATACTCAAAGCACACGATAATCACCACTCGGAAGTGATGTTGTTCATTTTAAGATACTCAAATACTCGAATGTATTTGCGGTACTACATCTATTTTTTGTCTACAAGTCGTTAATTTGCGATAGAAAATTCAACATCACTCATACGACTGGCTTGTCCTGTTTGCTGAATCGGTGGGTGGATAGGTGACAATCTCCTGTTTGTCAAGGCGATTCCCAAGTCAGATTCACACGTCCCTGGTTTAATGAAGTATGTCCTTCATAATTTATCTCCGTTGTCGCCATCATCTCCTAATATTTTTAGATTTCCAATTAAACCGGACTTCTTCGCCCTCTAGATTGACGCGCTTCTTTAAAAATCGTTCATGAATTAATCACTTCATTATCGTTAGGTATATCGAATTTTATCGTTAAAGACGAATTAAATAATCGAAACGTGGGTAAAAGATACAGTGAAGGGAAATTTTTGAGTATATCCTTAATATTTAAATGGTGATTTTTTCCGTAAAATATTTGAAAAATTCGAAAGAAAAGGGTTTGAATAAAGTAAGAACGGATGATTTTTTGTTAGTAGTGCTTGGTTAAAGAGCTGTTGAGAAATCAGAAGATTACTTAACTAGTTTCCTTTGTATTTTAATTTAACAAACAATCTTCGCCTATTTTATGCGAATTCTTGCTATATTATAGCTAAGACTAATTTAAAATAATTTACCCTTATATCGAAAATATGGAAAGAGTTTCGAGTTAAGTGTACCGTAAACCAGGGGTTACTTGGACCCAAAATTTTAAATTTTTTGGACTTTCCGAACGAATCAATACCTAAATTCCATAACCTGTGCTGATAACAAATTTTTTACTATATTTTAGATATTTGTCGATAATTTAAAAGCATTTTTGAACAACATTTTTCGCTGATTGCAATAAAATTTTTCTTATTTTAATTGGGCCATAGAAACCCCAGGTTGGGGCTACTTGGACCCAAGCTCCTTTTTTCCGTTGAGTATTCAATGTAAGTAATTATTGGGCCTACGTAGGACATAGGGTCTGGAAATATAACTCTTTAGAGACATTCTGAGGACAAAATGATCATTTAATTGCAAAAAGTCAATGAATAAATCGAAAACACCATATGGAATCATATGTGAAATAATGATGTCTTGGAATTCATATAATTTTTGTCAAAAAAATTGTGAGAAGTATCTACAAAGTGATAAAAAGATACCCCCTTTTACTACTCTTCGGTGGAATGATTTTCCTGTGTCTATATGACGCCACTTGTAGTGAAAAATGTCTTTTTCTTTTGACAATTTCCAGCCTTTTTTGGCTTTTTCCATACAATCGACGGTGGCACCATTTTTGTCGACGTTCAAGACCAAACCTGGAAATAGTAAGTTATTCCATGTCACGAGTACAAAACTTCCTTCTTTTACAGAACTTTTTAGTGTCACTTCATCCTTTTCTTTGTCTTTCAGAGGATTAGGGATGCTCACAGAGAATGAATCTGATGTTTGATGTTTTGAAGTAGATGGAGAAGGCTCAGCTGTCGGTGCATACATTTCATCCACAGAATCCTCTGATAAAACTAAGTCACTTTCTCCGGAATCCCTCATGCTGTATGCATTATCATCCTCTGATGTTGAATCATCGAGATCTTTTTTCCTGGAGGTTTTCTTTGGAGGTCCTTGAATTTTTCCTGAACTGAATTTTTCCTGAACTTTTCCTGAATTGACCATCTTTTTTCGTTTTTTTGACTTGCTACAAGATGTGAAAGTTACTTTTTCTTGAGGCAGAATATCGGCAGCAGTGATGCTTCGACCTAGTGCAACCTGAATCTTTTTCTTTTTAACTAGTGGTTTTATAAATTCACGTCTTTTTTCGTTGAGGTGAGCCAAGAAAGCACCTCCAACTAGATCGCGGTTCACTGATCTGTCTTGTTTTGGCAATCGACATAAAATTTCATCTTTATTTGCGGGGTAAATACCAGCCTTCTTAAAACCTGCTTTCAAGTTTTTGGACAAGCTTGGCTGAATCTCATCCAACACAGTTCTCAGCTGCATAGGAAACTGGTCTTTTGGTAGAGATGCTACTCTCTTTCCAGCCTCAGACTGTTTCCACTTGGTCAATATATCTCTCCACTTAGCTTTAAGGGGCCTAAAGTAGGCGATATCAAGGGGCTGAGTCAAATGTGAGGAGTTTGGTGGTAAGCATACAAATTTTCAATGGCAGCACGAGCTCTCTTGATGTTGTTTGTGAATCTGATTGATAAATGTGGGTGTCTTTTCATAAACAGTTTTACCCAATCCCGTCCAGGTAGGTTGTTGCGGAAGAATTCAACTGACCTTGTTTCTCAAGATAGCACTTAACAATATATCTAAAATCCAGCTCATCCACAGGAAATCCGAAATCACATACTTTGTCTAAATGACTTGCAAAGGCCATCTCTTCATCACTAGTGAAAACGGTTGGACGTCTAGGTTTGATCGGTAGATCATTCTTCAATCGCCTTTTTATAGTCGATCTACTTATGTTATAGTGGTCTGCTGCTTGTTTCTGAGACATCTCTCCTGACCTAATAGCATTTAAACATTCTTCTAAAGTCGAAGCTGTAAAATCAGCATACTTTCTGCTCCCAGGAGTCCTTTTATATTTTCGAGTCATTTTCAGTTAGCGTTCTAAAATTTAATGCAATTGAATAATAAATTAGTCTATTTAAATAAATACAGTTAACAAGAAGCAATGATTTCAGTTATTTTTTGTGTAATTTTAAATATTATTAAAAAGAAATGTGGTTAGGGGCTACTTGGACCCACTTCTGCGCTGGGTCCAAGTAGCCCCATTTCCTGGTTTTTAGCACACTGCTTATAAATAATATATTTTACTATGGTATGTAGCTATCAGTCGATTGTAAACTATCGTATCTTTCTTAAGCAATATATATGCAACGTGAAACGCTCTTTACCTTGCGTGTAACTGCTGATTTCAGTAAGATCTACATGGAAGTTTGCAGGACACTAAAACTGACGTGTTTACTGCGCAACAATATTCCCTCAACAAAGCCAACGCAGGAATAACAGAAACGTGGTACTATTCCACAGTAAACACCTAGTACTGATATCTGTTAGAGAAACGATGAATCACGTTTATACGCTCAGCACTGTAGATCCAGGACTCGAGTGAAACATTTTTTTGCCCCGGTTTACGGTAGTTCTTTCAACTTCTTTGTCAAAGAAAACGGGTGAAGTATCATATGTTAGAAAATAAAATATATTTCCCATTACCTAAAGAAACTTGGTACTATTGCAATATTAACTGCAGCATTACAATGAAAACTGTGTCTGTATAACCGTATGCTTAGAAGCATCGAGACCCTCAGATCGACATATAGCAAAATATGTCAAATTCTTTTATATTTTTCAATTAAAGTAGCCCCTAATTTGCGGGAGTATTTGAATATGGGTCTTCAAATTGAACGAAGCAATATTAAACTGCAACTGGGCAAGAAACCACGGCTTTAATTTTTGGTAGTGCCATGCGGGACTCAAGATACTCCTCCTTTTACGTCTTGTATACTCCTTTGAAACTTTTCGGAGTGTTCCGGTGGAATAATGTAGCCAAGGTATGGGATTATACGTGACCTACAAAAGCTCAATTTGCGGCCGAGGTAAGCTCTTAAAATGGCGTATTGTGGCATAAAATATCTCATATCAAACCCTAGAAATATTTTATGAGGTACGTGCGCTCAAACGTTGGACTTGCATGCTCGAATTCTCATACCGAATATAGCTCGCGTAATAGTTACCCTGCATGGTAGTTCCAAGTTTTGCAATTTTTCGGAATTTTCTGCTGATAATAGGTGGTATTCAAACAGTATCAAAATAGAGAGCACAAAAAATATCTCACGTATACTCATAAGTTATAAATGACCTAGTCATGGTCGAGGTTACCATCTTAAAATTCATTTCACCTTAAAATTTCAAGTAGATTTCCGATTTCAACCCGTTTATCGTAAACCTGTACATATTATATTTCAATTATATGTCATAATAATATGTAATACCTATAATTGGACAGATAATTTATTTTCGATCCTTGCTAAAAAATGTCGAATTCCTAATGAAATAAATACATATTAGGTAAATATCAATTCTGACCTTGAGGTTTCGTTCTCTCACCCGGAGGGTCTTTCTCAGACCCGGAGAGGTGGCAACCCTGCTCATAATTACCATCTGAAACATAAGAAACTTTTATGGTAATCGAATCAGTTTCAGATAGAATTCTTATGGCTTATGCATGACCATTTCTAATAAACTTTATAGAAATGAATTTAAAATAATTTAAGGGAAAATTATCATCACTTTTGCGGTGAAATTATGTTCTCAATTAGTAGGGAAGCATATTTTGGACTCGAGTTAAATATCATTAAATCACGATGATAGTACGTCCCTACAAATAAACGTAAAACTTATTGCAAAAATGTGTTTTAGGTTTATCTCCACCGATGAAACTCAGATCAATAGTTAACATGGTGAAGCGAAACCGTATGGTCGAAGAAGAAGTAGGGTTATAAAAAACAAAGATATAGAAAATTTTCACTGTTAGATTAAACACCTTACAAAATATACATGTATTACTATACAAACATTACAAACAAGCTTGAAAAGCTCGGATACATGTTAGAGATAAGCGAAGGAGATTTTTAGGTTTTCAGATAAAACTAAATATGAAATTCCGGAAGTGATCCTTTTTCCATTGTTTAAAGCTTAGTGCGTAAATCGTCCACACCTTTAAATGCGTTTAAACTCGACTTTAAATTTCTGGAAGTGATGTCTCGTTGCCTGGAGACTCTTGAGGTAGTTACAGCTTCCGCATTAATTTTCTCCTTGGAAATGAGACTTCTGAAAAGTACACCGTGGAAGAAATGCATCGCAAACATCGCCTTTATGAAGAAAATGCAAAGAGCTAGGAAGACCATCACAGAAGATTTGCATGCCAGACGCCGCTGCAGACGGAATAATAGTGAAATATCCTCCCTAAAGAAGCCTACGATGTATTTAATTTCAAGATGGGAACTCTTCAAAGGATTTTAAAGTGACCTCATATCAACGGAAAATATGTGAGTAGCGTAGCTTCATAAGAGTTTTAGACTGATGACGTCAAAAGTGGACAGGGAACATTTTTACGTAACCTACGAAACAGCCTTATTCTAGACTCTATTTAGTATTTATTAGAATGAAGCTCAACAAGCCATTGCCGAAATTACTCGGAGCTAACGTTTCGCAATGTATATATTCTTGAATTTCGTAAATTTTAATCTTTTTGTTTTCGTGGCACTCCTGAAAATCTTGTAACGTAAATTTTACTTCCTAACCATTATATGAGGCTATATACAATATATCATATAAATATGCTTTACGAGACATTTTTAGCATAACGATCGCCTCTATTTTGTACATCGTAAATGATATTGTATTTAAATGCGGAGTATATTCGTTAGGAAAATATTTTCGAACGAATCGTTGAAAAATGTAGCCGTGTCCAATCAGTTTGTATGGAAAGAGAGTTATGAAATTGTTTTGGGATACGAATTTGACTGTCAAACCGTGTATTTAATTCTTCGTAATATTTGCGTCATAATGCCTTCCATTCACAGATTCGACAAACCTGACCATGAACTAAACAAGCAAGCAATCGCCAAAAAAAAAAACTATATAAACCAATGGAAAAATCAGCAGACAAACTTTTTACTTGAGAGACGACGAACAATATTATTGTCTTATTTCTAAGAAATGTTTGAGAAGGATTTATGAGAACTTTAATTTTTTTGCTTAAATATCTTTACGAATATAAAATTGGAAAGATTCTTGTTTAATATTTCTTGGAAAAGTATTCTGTTGTCACTTTCAAATCACATGAATCGCGATGATTTGGTTTCGTTATTTTAAGATCCAAAGAGCTTCTTTCACATCATACACAAATATCACAGCTGATTAACTCGGAGTAGACATTTTCATTCCATTCCGCATTCTATCATCATTACTTGAAATAGTTAGAAAAGGTCGAAAAGAAAGATTCATTCTACTAAATTTTGGTTGATATCGGAGGGGTACTTCACTTGCTAATGGTTTTGAAATTAGATTACCAGCCGCCTTCTCTTAGATGGGCGTGCAAAGTGAACGTCAGAGTAAGAGCTTCTTCATTTGCAAAAATTTCCCATCTAATCAATGCCGTCTTTCGAGCATTAATTACCTAAATAGACACTTGAAGGTCTGGTGGAGAGTGCATACCACATTAGCCCCATTCCGATGATAAAATGTTCGCTTGATCGTGTTCATCACTCCAACGTATTGCATGCGAATTTCCGGTTCCTCGAATAAAAATTATAGGTACATTTAACATAACTCTCGTTTACCAAATGAATCCATAATGTCGAGTGACTTCCTCCTCTTCGGATTTCTAGTTACGAGATTTTTGAGTTTGAAGGTAGACATTTCGTATTTTCCAGGACGTATTCGTAAAATGTTTGTGATTTTTTGAGTAATTTTATGACAGACGATAAATATAAGGAATTAAATATGTGGAAAATCGTGCAGTTACCCTTATGATTTTCACTATTGTGTTCACTACATTGTGCAGTAGCTCCCTTCTATCGCTCCAAGTTTCTTAAATAAGTAACATCTTGTTAAAAAAAGTCTAAACTATATATTTCATTAACGTATTTAATCATTTTGCTGAGATTACGAGCTTCAATTCGTTAAGAAGTTTGAATTACGAGAAAATATTTAAAAAATCCAATGTTTGATTGACCATTGATTTTTTCTTGTGAAGAGAAATGCATTTGTGATAAACAAAGAATTCTACGATAAACTGTGAGTTTTTCATTTCATAGACGACCTCTCTACGACTTGTAAGTTTCCGCTGCATTTATTTTAATAATAAAAAATTCTTTGAAGGAGCTGGTTAAATTGGGTCACTGTTGTTCATTGTTTGCGTCTAAACGAGTGGTTGCTAAGGTACAATTTAAAACACCATAAAATGCGTGTATAAAGTGTCTCGCCTCTTCATTGATCTATAAAACTACCTATAAAACACCTCCCGAGAACCAGGAAGCAATTTAAAGTGGCCATAGGATCAATTATACCTAACTTTTTAACAGCGTTGACAAAAATTATTAGACCGACAAACTCCATAAATCACCGCCTTTATCACCGTAGTGAAAATGAAACTGTGCTCTCTCATCGTCCTGCTTAATAACTCCAATAAGCGACAAGAACAAAGAAGATTCTCTGTCCCGTTGCGATTTAATAAAGTCGAAGCTATGAAGTTATGAAGAAGTCAGAAGCTTATGAAGCCCTGCTGACGAGGATTTGTAGAGCAATTTTCCCTCTCATCCCATGAACATATCCTACTTTGTTTAATTTTCCGGTGATGATATTGACTCGAGGAAGATATGATGTCATCGTTATTCTCTTTTCATATTCTACTCCTCCCTACCTTTGTTGAATTCAAACAAACAAAATTCCTTCATTATGTTTCAAACATAATGAAGGAATTTTGTTTGATTATCAAACAAAATTCCTTCATTATGTCTGTACTTTCTTAATTTTTACTTCTATGTCTTAAATACTTAATGTTATAAATATACTTTCCGAACTTTATTTTTAGAAATATATTTTTAGAAAATTATAATCAGAGATGTATTTTGTTAAATTTACCTTAAAAATTACTTTATTTTTTTTAGAAATTATATTGGCTCATGGCTTTACAAGAAGTGAAAGTACTTCGCGTTTCTCTTTAAGATTAAATAAATATATTGCTGCTGCACATGTTAGATTTATACCCACTATTGATTCATTGCCCACTATGCTATACAAGAACGAAGGGGCACACAGAAATTAAATATTTAATAGGACACACGCAACCAATTGAGGTGGAGTTGCACGCGAACTTTATGTACAACGTGTGTAGTGAAGGAGTTTTACTTCCTGTATTTTAATCTGAATGTGGAAATCATATTTGCTCGAGTGATCGTCTCTGACAGGGGGAAACGCAGAAGTAATGAAAATTTCTCATTTATTCTACGTCTATACTTGGATCTTCTTTCATCATGTGGTTCCCAAAGTCGAGAGTTAGAATTATAGTTCAGAAATCGATCTAATTTTGCAGGAAAAGGAGGAAATGACATCCGTAATTTTTTTGAAAGATCTGTTTTTATTCAATGGGAAAACATTTCTTTCAGTACCAGCATGGAATTGCCTTACTAGATACGTTGACTTATTTTTACAGTCCTTGAGATTGCATGGCATGATTTATCAGACATAGCACCATCTACAGAGATACAAGTTCTTCATTCGAGTTAATTTTTTCCGCTGTCGTTATATTTTCATGTATAATAAGAGATTCCGTAGTTTTAAACTGTTCGTATGACGTACTTTGTTATTTAAAAACTTATCTATTATATACTTTTTACAGAATTTCCTGTAAAAAATATCTTCCTAGCTTGTTACGAAGTCAATGAGGCAAGAATGTAGCCTTATCTTTGTCTAAATAGAGACAACTGCATATCTAAAACTTTCAACAATAAACAGCAGCAACTCCCAGCTTGAAATGCACCAGGAAGCTAACGTTCCCCATTGATAATTGTTCGTTGATTGTTTACCCCGCTACTACGTATGCGATAAGAAAGGAATTCTCCAATATTTTAGGGACTATTCTCTTACCAAAATAAATAGAGGTGGACGCTTATTGTGTTAGTTTTTTTAGTTTAAAAGTTCTCGTCGTATGACGGATAAAGCTTGCCACAGTCCATGCCTACTACAAACACAACGGACCCATACTACTGTGGCCATACATTTCACAACCTATCCAAGTCCAATCGATAAAGATTTGTAGGACTCCGTTCAAGTTCTAGCAACAAAAGATCCTCGTCTAGGAACGCGCTAACGTCCGCTTCTCCCGTGAAAGGAAAACACAACAATGGGTTGCGCAACATGAACTCTCTGGCTTACTTTGGTGGGTCACAGGAAGCCCTTGGGAAGATCATGGTGCAAATGGTATCTGAAGGGACCTGACGACCTCTAAGTCAATTTCGAAAATAAACTTATTAAAACAGGTGAGTAACATGACTTTGACCAGTTAGGAATGAATGTTATTAATACATTTAACTGAATATAAAGCCAGGGAAATATAAAGTTATGTTGATAATAATTCGAGAGGAATTTCAGAGGTCTTTCGTCTGGAACACATCAAAATCGATTGGTTGTCGGTTAGTTGATGATAGGCGAGAAATATTCTCCGACAATGTGTTCTTTTAGCAACGGATAAACTTCTAATTTTTTTTTATTTAAACCTATTGGATACATTTTCGTGCCTGCGTGCACTTTTTTTATCAGCAAATAGAGATTCACAAACATATCTTTTTCATTCAAACCTCAGAAATGTTGTTTTTATTAATTGGCTCTAGAAGTATGATCGAATCAACAATGTAAGGCTTGATATAGCTATGTTTTAATAGCTCTATCAAGCCTTACATTGTTGATTCGTCTGTCGATTCAAGATATCAACTTTCATCATGCTTTAATAATTATGTAAAACTTGTTGAATTATAAATTTAACCTTATTTTCTCTATATTTTATCTATTTCTACATGGTTTAATTACTGATAAATAACTGTTTATTCACTGACTTTCATGGTAATTTTCGTCTTTATTTTCGTTGATAAGGAGATTTTCATTGCTACTTTCCTTTCTTGTTGACTTAATTTTTTACCCACCCTTTCGAGTTTATCTATATACGAGTCAAATGATATTATCTGAACAGATATGATGAAAGATCATATGATCGAATACCTGTACTTTGAACATATAACTAAAAAACTGTAGCCAGATTATTTCAGTTAAATTTAAAGTTTCACGTTTGCCGAATTTATTTTGAAACATTTCCAAATTTTGTTTGCTGATTAGGAGATAATACTTTTTAATCTATGTAACTGTTCATCATAGAGGGAGAAAATATTAAAATTTTTACAAAAAAATGAATTTTACCTAAAAATTTCTTTAATTTCTTTTTGAGAAATATGTTTCATTCGATGCATTTAAAAAGTCTGAGAGTTCGGGAAATCAGTATAGCGTCACCATAATTTCATAGTTCGCTCTACCAACCTTGGAATAGAAAATGGATTTCATGAAGTTCATATTAGAGCCTGTAAGCGTGAGAACAAAGCTTTCTATTTGCTAGCGTCTCAGACCTATCCTGGCAACCTTAGCAACCAATTAAGAAAGAAACGTTAATGAAGTTTTAAAATATAGGAATTTTTAACTTTTTTAAACTTTAGCGAATGACATACTTAAGGTAGAGTTTTTAAGCAAATAGGTAATGCAGTACCTTGTGAACATACGGCTACAACCTTAATTATTAGATTAGTTATTATCTAATAATTAATAATTATCTATAGGTTGTGTATCTTAACTTTGACATCCAAACTTTATTTGTTTTTGTAAGGCGATTCTAATAATTGAAATGCTACACAGAATCCATGTAAAGGTCATCATAATACCCTGTAAGTAGAGCCCATTCCAAAAAATACATAGATTTCAGTTACATAATTAGCGATCTAAAGCCAAAGTTCCTGCAGTAGTAAGCTCCACTTACGTTATATTTTCACCTAGAAAAGACGTTCAGCTGTAGATTACATAAGCTAAGATAATTTCTTTCTCTTTTTGGGAGCTCTGGTTCATTTTAATATTTTGGACTCATGTATTTCAAGTAAAACCTGATTTGCTATAAAATAGTTAATAACCATTAGATTTCCTTGGTCATTTTGCTAATTTTCATGCGTCTAAGGGCATATTGTTTATCAGCCGTTATTAGTTGTTCACTTCCGCATTTACAGGTCACATCTACATTTCCCACTTTTCACTACCTACCCGGGATTTCTTATTGGTCAAAAATTATTTCGAACTCATCTCAAAAGAAGGCCTTTAATTTTATGATTGTCGACCTCTGGGAACTTAATGCTTTGAAATTTAGTGTAAGTTCTGATGGAAACTTCAAACAAGCCATGGAAACTTCAAATGCAGAATGACATTACGATAACACAGCGAGAATCTTAAAAGAATATCCTGGCTTGATTCATTTCACAAATCGTCACTAGAAGTATTGGTTGATTTTCCGGCAAATTTATGCACTCACTCTGCATAAATCTGTTTCCATCCTTGATCCTCCAAGCAACAAAAAAGGAATATTTTCTGTAATTCCTGTAATTTCTGTATTCAGCCTAAGGCTTTACCATTGGAAACTAATTTCGCTGTTAAGGTACGTTCTGTTGACCTTCAATATGTGGAGAAATAAATGCATCTTCAAAATCCACCTTAATTACATATCCCTGAAATCAGTGCTTTTTAGCTCTCTTTGAACGGCCGCGGCCGGATCTTTACATAACAGCCGAGAAAAAGACGGTCATATCGTGATCGAGGAAGCGGTGCGGTCGAGTCGAAGGTTATTGGTGGATGAGGGCGCTCCTACAGAGAATAGCGGATAATGCCTGCGCCTAGCAACCGCTGCTTCCTGGTATCTCTTCGTTTCGATGCCATTATCTGACGCATTGTGTTTAGAGTGCCGTCTTCTTTCACTGCATATTACTCTGTGCAACTGCCTTAAACCCTCGCTAACGTAACGATTGAGTTTCTATACATAACTTCCTTGAGACTGGAAGGGAAATACAATCAATTTTTACCGCTTGTTGTGATGATCCTCTGTCTACGCTTAAGCTGTCGCCGGATGACGTCACGGGAGGATTTATAATGAAGCTAGCTGAGAGCCTCATCTATAGGGGAGTCCTAGAAAGACTCTCGATAACATACTTTTTTAATATTTTTATAGGGGAACTATAGGGCTTCTTCACGGCTTCTTTTTTTTCAATTTCAGGAAAGAATATTGAAAATGTTGAATAATTCTGCATATTTTGTTTATAAAATATGTTACACAATTCACATCTCTATGATCTCAAGTCTATTAGTCACCAAAGATGAGACTCATAGCCGATGGGGAAACTACATATACTTCAATTACTTGTTTGTTTTTGTCCAAATGAAGCCATTGAATTTTCTGAGGTACATACATAATTCTCTTTATTTGACAACGTATGTATGACAACATATAAATGGGTAGTTTTTGTTCTGATGATTCCTGATACTTATTTCTATCTTATATTTTCGCTTTGAGCCTCTGATAGCCTAAATCTGCCTTGTCCGCTCCATCTCGGTTTGACGCATGTTCCAGAATTTCATTACGAGTAAGAGCAGGTATACTTAATATAGTAACCATAAATTTGTAAGGACGTATAAATTTTGGTTGTCAAATTTTAAGTTTGAATAAAAAATGTAATAACTGGAAGTAGAAAAAGGTGATTTTCGCAGTAACGACGATAAAATGCGACCCAGTAATGGAGCGGATGTATCTTAATAATATCTCCAAAAAATCCAGACTCTAAACACTTTTATTACCGTTAAGAAAAATATTTATGACAAATAGGCATTCCTGGATTTTGAACACAAAACTTCACTTTCTTACAAAAGTATAGTATAGTATATAATTAATAAATTATTATGGGTTTTCGGTTTCTATTTTCCCTGAGTTAAACATTCAGTCGCTCATTTTTTAAGCCATGGAATTCCCGATCTGGAACTCGGACTAAAAACTTTGCAAGGCAGCCGATAAAAATGTCAATGACCAATTTCGATCAGCACGGAAAAACCCCATAATTCATAATTTAGAAAACACGCTATCAAAGCAAGAAAAAAGTTGTTTTTAATTTTAACAACTTTTTGATAGTCTGTGCTAGTATTGCGCTTATCTGCTGTCATTTTCACGTAAATTATTAATCTTGAATTACTGTTCGCTCTCAATATAATCAACTCATGTTCCGTTCAGCTTTCCCATACATTATTCAAGAACATTTTCGGTCTAACTGGGTTGTCGAAAAATAAAACCTCTAAACTATTCGTTTCTAGATTGTAAATTTTGACGATACTTCGACAAATATCCGTAAATAAACTTCCATAAATAAGTTTCGGATATTCGTGATTCTATATAATAATTTACATTTGCATTTTTCGAATACTCGTAATCTTTGCCCTTCTAGTTGCCCGAATGTTATTTAATTTCGTCCAGCGATTGGTTCGGAGCCACTAACAATGGAGAGATAAAAAACAAGGCACGGAAAGGAAAAGGTGGGGGCGGGTCGAGCAAGCATTATAAGGTAAGGGGCGGAGAAATGTGAACGCTGGAGAGAGGGAAAGCATTTCCCGAGCGCGTTTTATCAAGATAAAACAATTTCACAGCAAAAAAGTCGTGCGAACCTCATCATTCGCTTAGTTTCTGTTGGGCCTCCCTTGGCTTCCGACGGACTCCCGACCAAGTGGAGAGTATATAAAAGGCTTCGCCAAGAGAGATGCCACTTGAAGGTAACAGTCCACAGAAATTAATCATACAACGAAGAAACCAACGGATGGTTCTCAAACAGACTGCAAGCGGAAGAGCATAGCCATTCGGAAGGATTTGTGTTCCAACTACTGATTCCCTCAACATTCGAACCGGAGCAGCTAAAGAAGTGAGAAAATTTTATTGAAAAACTACTACTTTAGAATCTCCCCCACCCTTGAAGAAGCTTCTGGAGATCCTGAGAGATTGGATACCCACGAAAGTTCTCTAAAGCTACCCTTCACGTGATGGAGGAAGAGAGTGATACGAAGAACAATAAAACTTTCCTCTTCTAGTTAGGCCTAGTTTTGCGGTGCATATATCTTCCATTTACCACCGAGCGGCGCTGTAATCGGAACAGCCTCCTCCGACGGCGGCTAGCTATCAGCGGGACACTCTTTGTGGTTTGGGATAAGGGGAGAAAGGAGGTTAGTTCGTCTAAGAACTATCGTCCATTCAATTCTCCACTCCAGTCCGTACTCCGACAACATGCACCTCACGAAGAAGTTGGAGAAAGTCCAACGTCTCTGACGAGGGACAATTATTCTCCAACGGAGGTGATTGAGGAGCTTACTGAGGGGAAGGAGAATTCAGCTGAAAATCCTCATACAAAGTTAATTTCACGTATTCTAACTTCATCGGGCTATGTTCTCGTGTGACCAATTCGCCATGGAGACCTGCTGGAAAAATCTTAGTTCGAGATGGGAGAGCTGACGAAGACGGCAAAGGGAGAAGTGATAGAGGGAAAGTGCGGGAAGGAGAAGGGAGAAGAGGAAGTGCTAAAGGAAGATAAAAGTGATCCAAAAATATTAATAAGGACGAAATAATTAATATGAAGAGTGTTAGAACGGAGTAATCGGTGGCTTGAGGGGGAGAGGTGATAAAAGGAGTGCAATAGAAAAAGTTACGAACATTTAAAATTTGCTGGTAAGGAATACAGGAGAGGAAGATATTACGCTTTTTTGACTGTGCGAGGGTCTTAAATTACGATATAGTTTGCAGCTGCGAAGAAAAAGATCTACTTAGAGCATTATTTTTAGGATTAAAACAGTTACTTTTACCGTTCTGAATAAAAGAAAATAATTCCGGGGCAGTTAGAAGAAGTAACAGTTAGTCGCTCTTTCATCTGTGATATAGATTTAATATATTGTTTTTGAAACGACTCTGGTAAAGTATTCAGCGTGTGCATAGCATATAACGCTAGAGAGTGGATTCGGGAGGCTGCGTGAATTCCTGACAACTTCTTATGTAACAAGGCATAGAAGGGAGGAAGAGAGAGAACTCGACGGAGGTCTTGCCTACCTATTGACCGTAGAGAAAGGTGTAAGCGGAGGAGGAGCCGTCGCCCACCTTTGCCTCACACCGTTGCCCTTCATCACCCCTCAATGGGAGACTTCACCGACCGAGAGGCTTTCTACAAAGCCCCCCTCTACCCGGGAAGTGCAACGATTCCTCCCGCTGCAGCCAGGAGACCGGAGTCCCTTTCGATGCAAAGCCACTATGGAAGCATCGGAGGGCTGATCCCGGAAAAACCGGGGCTCGAAGCTCCGGGATACCGGAAAGACGTCTCCATAGGTTTGACTAATGGGGAGGACCACAGATGGTTGTCCAGGAAGGATTCCGCGGGATTCTCTTCCTGTGGTTCCGAATGCAGTTCTATGGACTCGACGGCTCCTGCCCTCCGGCAGCTATTAGGAGTACGGAGGAGTTCGCTGTTGTTAATGGTTTATATGCTCTTCTACATCTCCTACCTGGCAACCGGCGGGTTGGTGTTTTCCGCGATGGAGGAACCACTGGAGAGATCAACGCGGCTAAGGGTAGAATCTGCTAAGGACGCCTTTTTGCAGAAGAATCCATGCGTAACAGGTAGAAATGGTAGCATGTCTGTGGAGGCCAATGTCAGGGTGTCGATGACTTCTTGAAGAGATAACGTTTATCTTTTATTTTTTCCGCCTACTTTGACTCATATTTCCTTATCGTTATCGTGTTCCTTTCCGATTTTTTCAGAGGAGGCAGATGTCAGGGAGAGGTCATCGTTTATCTCAAAGTCTCAAAGTATTGAAATAAAGAAACGGTCTGTAGACATTTTTTGGAGATGCCTGTGATATAACGGAATTGTTTTAGCGCCAAGATTTCGCTCCCATTGTCAGAGGTAGAAAAGTGTAACTATTCAAAGTGACATTATTTTAAGTTAACCATTCGAATAAAATAGGGTATGTTAAATTTTTGAATTTTACATTTCGAAACAATAACATTGTTTTGAGGAGTCTCATATGACTCATTCAAGCCAAAACATTCAAGAGACACGTATAACGTGTCAATCTTTTGGCGGGAAGAAGAGTTGTGTAGTATCATAAGAACCCTATGTTGGTAATATCTGTTAGGCATTAGAATTCATTTCGGTTACAAATCTGTATTATTCGTGTTTTTTATCATTTAAAGATATTTTTTTAGTTATTGATGTTAGTTCGTATCCCTTCAATCTCCTTTTCATCCAAGTATGAAGTATTAATACAGGAACTTTTATATAGCTAAATGGAAAGATGCAGTCCATTCGATGATTATTTATTTAATAATAATGTAATTGTTAAATATTAATATAATTTAATTTATCCGGAAATAAAAATATTAACCTACATTTTTGAAACGTGTAAATCAATCTTTTTGATTGCATATACTAATTATCGATCGTATTGATCTAACAAATTTATTTCTGGTCGTTCTTTCCGAATAGCATCAGAGAATCTAATAGGGTAGATTAGGTAAGATGCTAATACCCTGCCATACGCCACTGGCGGCTTGCAGGGTAAAAATTTAAAATCTAAATATAAACTTTAACAATAAAAATGGAAATGAATGTAAGGACTGCATTGTCAGTTAAATTCGTCATCAGTATGCTTGATTAGTCTCAACTTGACCTTTCTTTTATTCGTCAAAATTACTTTCTTTTCTGACATTACGAGTTCTTTCTTACTTTCCTGGACAATCCTTCGATTAGAATTGGGTCAGCTGAATAGCACTTGATCAAAATTCTATTTAGTTCTTTTGATATTTACTTGTGGACACATATCTGAAAATTCCATTTAAATAGGTTCATGGTGTGTGTGAGCATGTGAAACATACTGTGACGAAACGGTTTGGAATGTAATTGTACTAAAGATCAAATGAATCAAAATGTATTCGATATCTAATTCGTTTCGCAATAATCGAAATTTATAGGCTGTCTTACCTAGTGCACCGAACCATAATGTTTCTCGTTTTCGCTCCGGTTCAATGAAAGCGCCAAACATCGGTTCAGATCCGGCTGCACTTCGGTAGCCACCTTCGACCCGGTTCGAACAGCTTTTCTCGCTGAGAGAATTAAATATTGTGAGCTCCTTGGTAGGTTTTCGTTACGAGTAACTTACGATTACGTTATATTAAATTGAATTTTACAATTAAGCGCGTGGTTTCAGAGAAATGATTAAATTTGGGGCTCAGTTACTAAAAGATAAATGTTTATTTGTGAGCTGCAACTTAGTATGAAAAATGATTCAAAGATATAACTACTTCTGCACTTAATTAATATGCGAACCGAAGAATAATCAGTGTAAAAAACCGTTACAAGTTTCGGTTCAAAATTTTTAATATTTCTGTTCGTGTTTGGTTTTCATTATGGCAAAATTGATTGCTTTTTCGGTTTCTGTTTTCGGTTCTGTTCCGGTTCGCTGGTCTTTTATTATCATAGATTAATCTTAAAATTGAGTAAGATTACTCTATGATATTACCTATTATGTCTATTCTTTATAATTCATAATTTTCAATACTTTCGTATTTTCGTGCAATATAGAATACCTTAATTAAAGTCTCTTCTTCAATGTATACCGATTGAAAAATTCCCCCAGATACTATAGATACGCTAGATAGGATCCTATGAACAATATTTCGACGTTAAAAGTGGTGAAATTTTCTCTTTTATGAGAATAGAATAAATATTGGATATGGAACGTATGGCGTATCTGTTAGTAAGACCTTTATTGGATTCGAGAGATAACTGAAAATACATCAAGCAAGAAATCATACGACAGCCGTAATACACGGACGAATTGAAGATGAAATAAAAGAATCGCTACGATGAGAATCCAGACAACATTCTCCCAACTGACCCTTTGATAATGTTTGTTCACGACCGTGGGGGAAATGAACTCTATCTAGGAAGCCACGATTCGCAATTTTCTTCGACTACGAGCATTGAAGGAAAATAAGACTTCAGACAGCTGCTTAACGTATATATTATGTTGAGTGACGTATAAAGCCATTGCTCGCAATAGGAGAGAAAATTACACTTCAAGGAGAAGAGCACACATTTTCATTTTCACGTAAACGAGCACCAGAATCTATTATTTTTAGAACCAAATTAATTATAATTTAAGATGGATAGTTTCATGTGATGAATGCTTTCTGATTCGTGAGTTAAATCATCGTATTGAGATGTTTTGATGCGAATAGGAACCAGTTATTCCGTGGTGTAACATATAGTTATACACTTTAAATTTCGATTTAATATAGACATCGAATCGAATATTTTTTATTTCAGTGTAACGAAGAAAAACGTACGTCTTAAGTTATTAACAGAATATGTCATAGAACGAGTGCGTGAGAAATCATGTAGTCACGCCAATGGCTTTCTTCAACCATAATCTGTGCTATATTTTCTATTAACCTAAATAATCATTTTCTGAATCACGTTCATGGTAGCGTGAAGTAATTCATGTAAATGAAATGGAAAGGCTTGCATTATCTGCGAAGTAAAGAGAAATATAAATTGAAAGTTATCAAAGTATTTTATTTTACATGTTCTTAATTCACTCATAGTTTCATTCCTAAAATTGTTATGCCTTTTATGACCACATTATCCCGAAACAAATATTTGTTTTACTGCAGGATAAAAAAGATGGAAATCTCCCGTTTTTTGTTAGATTAATTGTATTATTCGTTTTTTTTTCACTCGATAACAAGTTTGTAATCACTGCCGAGCAGTTAAATGAGCTTAAAAACGAGAAGCCCCATTAAAACACGCCGACCTGGGACGCAGTCATGGTTGTCACGGTAACCATTTCAGGCTGTTTTTTCCCGGCCGTTTATGTTCTTCAAATTAAGTTAGATTATTTTGTAATTAAATGGAATATTAACGAACAGTGGCCGTGAGAGAATGTGTATCAGAGAGGCGTGTGGCCGTCTGATTTGCTTCTTGAAAACTTAATAGATTTTCTAAAAGTTCGAACCTGGCATTCAAATGAGAATGCGATGTTTTTTAGCTGCACATACAATATTCATGTTTGTTACGTAACTTGAAACCATCTGTTGCTCTCATAGTTGATTTTCTTCAAACCTATGCATCTAATCAAATTGTGAGTGTATATTCTAGACCGGATTTTCCATTATATGTTATCTCTGTCATAATCTTTAATACTAATTTTCTATTAAATTTCGTAAATGGAACGTTTCTTCAAATTCATATGTGAAACTACTTCGGATCTTATTTTAGCATAATTCTTATTCGTGTACTCCAAACTTATCTTTCAAGATCATTAGCTATCTTATTTTCTCGTACATTTGAAGCTGTAAGCAAGCAGTAGCAAAGAATTTAGTCCTGCTTAGATTCGATATGGTAAATGCGATGTCCTACTTATCGATTTCGTAATTATATCTATGCATAATGAAAGTGGATATTTTATTTTTCCTTCTAATATTAATATAATATTACAATTTACAATAATATTTATGCTCTAAAACTGAATTATCAATTTTTTTATGAAGTAGTAAATTTCCGTACTTCAGCTCAAGAACACAAGATGATGAAAGTAATCTTTCCTAATACGTAATCTATCCTAATTTAGTTAAAGAAAATTATTCAATGAGCGAAGTAAAATATCCCGCAAAAGTATATGTATGTATGTATTCCACTTAATCTTTAAGTAACTGATACCTTCAAAATTATACATTTCTAAAGATTCAAACTCTACTATTTCAGTCTAAACGGCATATTGTAACAAATTATGTTTAAAACTTTTTGCAGTTATGCATATCTTTTTCATTTTATTACATTTTATCAAAACATATCGATGACTTTAGAGGTTAACTTATAGGAAACCAATGAAATCCCGACAGCTACATGTCTTAGTATTTTTGTTAAACATTTTTCAATTGCATTGGGAAACAATAGATTTTTTCTGGGGTGAAAACCTACCTCTTCGCCGTTTCCACTATTCCCAGAGTATCAGTTCTGACGAAGTTCTAGAGATGAAGCCCTCACGCTTCTTAATAAATAATTTACGTTCAAATTGTGATCTAATAGTTTTTCCCTTTAATTCGAAACAAAGATTTGAATGCTGGTGAAGTATTTACTGAAATACTTGAATTAAAATGGATTGAATAATTTTCTGTCCTCACCACAGCATTGATCCTCAAGAATTAACCACTTTCATGTCCTCAATTCCATGTCATGAATTCAAACATTTATTTAAAGAATGTCTGCTCGGCATGCGTTATTGAACATCTTAGCTCTTTCGTCTTCACCGTGATACACCCCCTTGTGAAATGAACCGAATAATGCCCGATAAAACTAAAATATTTTTGCTTGAAAATTTCGCTTTTTAAACTCTGAAGAAACATAAAAGAGAATTTAAGACATATCAGTGCATCATTTTTGCTTGGAAAGAGTTTTAATATTTTTTAATCTAGGTAAAAGAAATTTTTCGAACTTCTAAATAGACAAATTGCGTTTAATTTGATGTTTCAGTTATTTTAGTAATTTATATTTGGTGATTTATTTTTAATATTTCTGTTCGTGTTTGGTTTTCATTATGGCAAAATTGATTACTTTTTCGGTTTCTGTTTTCGGTTTTGTTCCGGTTCGCTGGTCTTTTATTATCATAGATTAATCTTAAAATTGAGTAAGATTACTCTATGATATTACCTATTATGTCTATTCTTTATAATTCATAATTGTCAATACTTTCGTATTTTCGTGCAATATAGAATACCTTAATTAAAGTCTCTTCTTCAATGTATACCGATTGAAAAATTCCCCCAGATACTATAGATACGCTAGATAGGATCCTATGAACAATATTTCGACGTTAAAAGTGGTGAAATTTTCTCTTTTATGAGTATAGAATAAATATTGGATATGGAACGTATGGCGTATCTGTTAGTAAGACCTTTATTGGATTCGAGAGATAACTGAAAATACATCAAGCAAGAAATCATACGACAGCCGTAATACACGGACGAATTGAAGATGAAATAAAAGAATCGCTACGATGAGAATCCAGACAACATTCTCCCAACTGACCCTTTGATAATGTTTGTTCACGACCGTGGGGGAAATGAACTCTATCTAGGAAGCCACGATTCGCAATTTTCTTCGACTACGAGCATTGAAGGAAAATAAGACTTCAGACAGCTGCTTAACGTATATATTATGTTGAGTGACGTATAAAGCCATTGCTCGCAATAGGAGAGAAAATTACACTTCAAGGAGAAGAGCACACATTTTCATTTTCACGTAAACGAGCACCAGAATCTATTATTTTTAGAACCAAATTAATTATAATTTAAGATGGATAGTTTCATGTGATGAATGCTTTCTGATTCGTGAGTTAAATCATCGTATTGAGATGTTTTGATGCGAATAGGAACCAGTTATTCCGTGGTGTAACATATAGTTATACACTTTAAATTTCGATTTAATATAGACATCGAATCGAATATTTTTTATTTCAGTGTAACGAAGAAAAACGTACGTCTTAAGTTATTAACAGAATATGTCATAGAACGAGTGCGTGAGAAATCATGTAGTCACGCCAATGGCTTTCTTCAACCATAATCTGTGCTATATTTTCTATTAACCTAAATAATCATTTTCTGAATCACGTTCATGGTAGCGTGAAGTAATTCATGTAAATGAAATGGAAAGGCTTGCATTATCTGCGAAGTAAAGAGAAATATAAATTGAAAGTTATCAAAGTATTTTATTTTACATGTTCTTAATTCACTCATAGTTTCATTCCTAAAATTGTTATGCCTTTTATGACCACATTATCCTGAAACAAATATTTGTTTTACTGCAGGATAAAAAAGATGGAAATCTCCCGTTTTTTGTTAGATTAATTGTATTATTCGTTTTTTTTTCACTCGATAACAAGTTTGTAATCACTGCCGAGCAGTTAAATGAGCTTAAAAACGAGAAGCCCCATTAAAACACGCCGACCTGGGACGCAGTCATGATTGTCACGGTAACCATTTCAGGCTGTTTTTTCCCGGCCGTTTATGTTCTTCAAATTAAGTTAGATTATTTTGTAATTAAATGGAATATTAACGAACAGTGGCCGTGAGAGAATGTGTATCAGAGAGGCGTGTGGCCGTCTGATTTGCTTCTTGAAAACTTAATAGATTTTCTAAAAGTTCGAACCTGGCATTCAAATGAGAATGCGATGTTTTTTAGCTGCACATACAATATTCATGTTTGTTACGTAACTTGAAACCATCTGTTGCTCTCATAGTTGATTTTCTTCAAACCTATGCATCTAATCAAATTGTGAGTGTATATTCTAGACCGGATTTTCCATTATATGTTATCTCTGTCATAATCTTTAATACTAATTTTCTATTAAATTTCGTAAATGGAACGTTTCTTCAAATTCATATGTGAAACTACTTCGGATCTTATTTTAGCATAATTCTTATTCGTGTACTCCAAACTTATCTTTCAAGATCATTAGCTATCTTATTTTCTCGTACATTTGAAGCTGTAAGCAAGCAGTAGCAAAGAATTTAGTCCTGCTTAGATTCGATATGGTAAATGCGATGTCCTACTTATCGATTTCGTAATTATATCTATGCATAATGAAAGTGGATATTTTATTTTTCCTTCTAATATTAATATAATATTACAATTTACAATAATATTTATGCTCTAAAACTGAATTATCAATTTTTTTATGAAGTAGTAAATTTCCGTACTTCAGCTCAAGAACACAAGATGATGAAAGTAATCTTTCCTAATACGTAATCTATCCTAATTTAGTTAAAGAAAATTATTCAATGAGCGAAGTAAAATATCCCGCAAAAGTATATGTATGTATGTATTCCACTTAATCTTTAAGTAACTGATACCTTCAAAATTATACATTTCTAAAGATTCAAACTCTACTATTTCAGTCTAAACGGCATATTGTAACAAATTATGTTTAAAACTTTTTGCAGTTATGCATATCTTTTTCATTTTATTACATTTTATCAAAACATATCGATGACTTTAGAGGTTAACTTATAGGAAACCAATGAAATCCCGACAGCTACATGTCTTAGTATTTTTGTTAAACATTTTTCAATTGCATTGGGAAACAATAGATTTTTTCTGGGGTGAAAACCTACCTCTTCGCCGTTTCCACTATTCCCAGAGTATCAGTTCTGACGAAGTTCTAGAGATGAAGCCCTCACGCTTCTTAATAAATAATTTACGTTCAAATTGTGATCTAATAGTTTTTCCCTTTAATTCGAAACAAAGATTTGAATGCTGGTGAAGTATTTACTGAAATACTTGAATTAAAATGGATTGAATAATTTTCTGTCCTCACCACAGCATTGATCCTCAAGAATTAACCACTTTCATGTCCTCAATTCCATGTCATGAATTCAAACATTTATTTAAAGAATGTCTGCTCGGCATGCGTTATTGAACATCTTAGCTCTTTCGTCTTCACCGTGATACACCCCCTTGTGAAATGAACCGAATAATGCCCGATAAAACTAAAATATTTTTGCTTGAAAATTTCGCTTTTTAAACTCTGAAGAAACATAAAAGAGAATTTAAGACATATCAGTGCATCATTTTTGCTTGGAAAGAGTTTTAATATTTTTTAATCTAGGTAAAAGAAATTTTTCGAACTTCTAAATAGACAAATTGCGTTTAATTTGATGTTTCAGTTATTTTAGTAATTTATATTTGGTGATTTAGTTAATTTTTAAAATTATGGTGAATCAAAAAAGTATTAAATATTATAATCGTTTCATTTTACAATAAAAATAACGCGTTAACTGTTCCTAATCTTACAGTTAACTACCTTCTTAAAAGGAATTTACATGCGTTGCGATGGAAACATTGAATTTCAGAGAAAATGTATTCTCTCTGCTCTATTAAGATTCTATGTTTTGTGATTTTTCAGTAGTCTTATTTATATTCACTCAATTGTAGACCATGTTAACATTGAGCAATATTACACTAGGCCTACCTAATTTTGAAAATAAAAATATTTGATTTGCAGTTATTTAAACAATATGATATTCTTTATAATATTAACGGTCATTTATCCGCGAAAAATTTTCGCAGGGAATAGAACTCAGTCCTCAATAGAACATATTATTTAGGAGGGGAGGACTTTGAATGAGTTCACTCAGGAAAAAAACCTTTAGGAGTCTGCAACATTATTGAGTCACAGATAGCACCGCCGAATAAAGAACCAAGACAAAATTTTTACCCATCTAAATATAGCATTAGTAACACACGGAGCCTCCTTAGCTTTGTTTGATAATTTTTTCAACCGTTTCGCGTCTCTTAAAATTTTCGACCCAACTAAAAAATGCATAAATACCGGAGCGAGCTGTGCAGTGAGAATTTTCTCTTTTCGTCTCTCTTCCCTTTAATGTTTTGAATGCCTCGCTCTTCGAAAAAATAATGAAGGTCACGCCTCCTCGGATTCATGGAATGAGCCAACTGCCGATGCAAAACTCTTTCAATGCCATCCGACAGTGACGTCACTCACCACTATGCAACGACTCGCTATGCATTTTATTGAAGACATTGTTACGAGAGCATACTTGAATAGAAAATTTCTTCTTTGCAAGCCGATAGTCGCTCGACCCCTCAATACGTTGTATCGTATGAAATGCTCCGCGACCAAATACATAGCTCCTACTGTTGTTTCCATGTACCAAGTTCGGATCAAATCAGTAGAAAACTTTTATGCCTATCGTTGTCTCTTGACGCTGGTGTTTTTCTTTTCCTGTCATGCACGTCCTGATTTTA